>CADDIJ020001496.1:0-94735 GCA_902809745.2 Tetradesmus lagerheimii | reverse complement strand
CAACACAAACATCAACAGCTGCTTGCGATGCGCAGCAGCCGATGCCAAGCTGATCTCGTGCATGCACCCACCATGTCCTGCCTCTCTTTGCACATGTACTCATTGTGCATGACTATGGACCGCCATCCATCATCCACTAACTGCCGCAAATCTCCAATCACCACACCAATCTCGTCGCGTTCATGCTGCCACCCTTTGCTGTCGCTGCAGCCGCCAGCGGGGGCTACCCTGGCTGGTCCTTTGCCCGCCGCCCCGCATCGTTCGACTGCGCGCGGCCAGGCGGCGCGGGTTCCCGCAGGCGCGGCAGCTTGGAGATGAACATGCCGTGGAGGGCCAAGCTGGATGCAGTCATCGCCCAGGTGAGGATTGCGGCGTGCTAGCTTTGTGCTTGTATTGTGACAGCATGTGGCGTGCAGAGTCTGGTTGGATGTAGAGCAGCCATGCCAGCCTTTGTTCGAGCGTCAAGCTAGCAGATCTGTGTACATTTCAACACCAGCCTGAACATGCCGTGGAGGGCAAAGCTGGACGCAGTCATCGCCCGGGGGAGCATTGCGGCCCTGCTGCCTTTGCGCTTTTGCTGTGACAGCATGTGGCGTGCAGTGTCTGTCGGATGTGAAGCAGCCATGGCTGTTGCAATGGCAACAAGTGCCAAGCTAGCTGATGAACATGCCGTGGAGGGCAAAGCTGGACGCAGTCATCGCCCAGGTGAGCGCCAGAAGAACCAAAGACACCAGATAGCTGGTTGACACATCAGCACCATGTGATGCTGCTGCTGGCGTGGTGACAATTATTGTTGTGCATTCAATTCCTGGCCGAGGGTGAGGGCCTGACTAACCGAGTGGTTGCGCTAGCCAGTGGGATTGCTGTATCCTTCCGTAAGTGCTGTATTGAGAACAGTGTCGTGCTGCTGCTGCTGGCTGCAGGTTGCGTCGGAGGCGCTGGACTCAGGCACGCCTCCGGCAGGCTCCCCGCACTCGCTGCGCAGCATGGCCACAGAGATATCAGAGGAGGACGACGGCAGCAGGTGAGCCTGCAGCTGATGTGCACGTGTGATATGGACTCAGGGGCTGTTCGTAGCTGTGTGAAGTCTGTACACGTGACAGCAGCAGCAGATGAGCATTGTGTGAGCAAAAGGCAAGCAAGTGCAGTGCGTGGGATTCTTGTGTCTTGTCGGGCTGTGTAGGCCTCTTGTTTGTGGTTGCGCAGCGTGTGGTGATAGCCCCACATTATCAGGAAGTCCTAAATGGCTAGATCTTCTGAATTCATCGTCACCCAGGCATTACTCAGCCAATTGTGTGTATGCTTGGCTGTTTGTGTGTGCAGGCAAGGCAGCGGCACACTCATGATGGAGCAAGCGGAGCCGTTCAGCGCTGAAGCAGGCGACCCCTTTGAGACCGACGCCATGGCATCAGCACTCGAAGTCAACAGGGCAGGCAGCGGTTGGCAGCAGCAGCCCGGCCAATCGCTGCTGCGGCAGCAGCACCAATCAGGCCTGGATTTGCTGCTGCCGCTGCCAGAGAATGCGGCAGAGACAGCTAGCGGGCCTGTCGTGGGGCTTGCTGAGTTAGGCCATGCGAGGAATGCAGCTGGCAACGGAGGCAGCAGCAGCAGCCTGGGCAGTGCGAGTGCAAGTGCGCTGCAGAAAGCTGGCCAGTTCCCGCATATGCTGTTGAGCCGCAGCAGCTATGAGACCGATGCCAGCAGGCGCGCGAGCAGCAGCAGCAGTAGCAGCAGCAGCAGCAGTGGCGCGAGTGTGGCGGCTGACCACGGCTTGCCTGGCAGTACAAACATCGGCGGTTACATTGGTGGGCACGATGCCCTGGGTACTGCAGATGCAGCGATAGAGGACAGTGAGCAGTATAATAGGCTGTATGGTGGGCAAGCGTACGGTTTGGAAGTGGATGGGGCAATGGACCTGCTGCAGAGCGTTCAAAATTCAAACGAGCAGCTTGCAGGGATGGAGGGGACTGGTGGCGCAGGTGGCAGCAGCGGCAGGCTATCTCAGCAGGGGCACTACCACAGCAAGCATCACGGCAGCAGGCTAGGTTTGTCGGAGCAGCAGCAGCAAGAGCTTGCGCGGAAGGGGTCTCCGCAGGTTGAAAGCCGGCTGCGGCATGCAGTCGGCGGCCGGCAGGAGCAGCGGGGGGTGCAGAAGGTCGAGGCTGCCGCAGCTGCAGCTGCGGATGCGGCGGCAGCAGGGCATGACCGGGCGCATGCAGTAGCGACAGCTGCTACAGCAGCTGGCGTCCCTCACAGGCAGCAGCAGCAGCAGGCGCATCGGCACACTGAGCAGCAAGGCCAGGTTGTCGTTGTGTTAGAAGTTGAGGATGAAGAGGATGAGGAGGATGAAGCAGCGTACTTGAAGCAGCTCTCAGGTGGCCGAACCGTGCCTGACAGCGCTATTGGTTTTGATGGTGACACATTATCGCCCTTGAATGCAGCCGACGCCCAGCACCAGCAGCAGCAAGGGGGTACGGCCGGCCTTTCAAACCCCGCTGCAATCAGCCTCATGTCAGCAAGCAGCATCGCAAGCAGCGTCAGCAGCAGCAGCAGCAGGGGCGCCGGCAATGCAGGGTTCTACGCACGCCACGGCGCTGGCAGCGGCAGC
The DNA here is from genome assembly GCA_902809745.2 of Tetradesmus lagerheimii. NCBI lineage: Eukaryota > Viridiplantae > Chlorophyta > Chlorophyceae > Sphaeropleales > Scenedesmaceae > Tetradesmus > Tetradesmus lagerheimii. Next base: position 92,127 of record CADDIJ020001496.1, on the reverse strand, counting down.
AGCGGCGCCGCGTACGAGCTTTTTGTGCGGCTGAACCGCGCACGTCAGACCCTGGACTATGCCAAACGGCAAGCGCAAGTGTTTGCGGAGCTTGATCGTGCGGAGCTGGGAGTGTGGGAGGCGCTCGATCTGCTGAACTCCATGCGGGAGTATGAGGCGGTGCTGCTGGCTGGCAGCAGCAGGAGTGGTGGCGGGGGTGCGGACGGTGCAGGGCAGCAGCAGCAGCAGCAGTTGGGGCGCTTTGGTGCGCCTCTGGCCTCACAGGGCAGCATCACTGAGGAGCCTCTGAGCCCTGACATGCCGCTCAAGGAGCATGCGCTGCAGGTGAGGTCTATCAATTACTTACACGTCCTTCCAGCAAGAGGGGGCACCAAGAAATTAGATGCAATAATGGGCTGACTAAGTCATTGCATTTGTGCATTTGAATCGTTGCTGTTGACAGGTTGCTGAGCTGTGCCTGCTGCCGTTCTGACACTCCGCGGATGGCGCTGATGGGCAAAGCTGCCACATGCTCAACCAGGCACAGCGCACTACTTGCCTGACTTCTTGACATTTGTCACGGTACTTGCACTCTTGCTGTTGACACGTTGCTGAGCTGTGCCCGCTGTCGTTCCCTGACAAGCCCTGGATGGCGCTGGTGGGCCTGCTGCCGCATGACTTTGCAGGCATTGAGTGATACTGGCCCTGTAACAAGTGTCATCCTACTTGCGTCGTTGCTGTTTGCAGGTGGCTGAGCTGTGCCGGCTGTCTTTTCCTGACAAGCCTTGGATGGCATTGGTGGGCCTGCTGCACGGCTTAGGCAAGCTGCTAGCGCACAAGGACTGGGACAGCCAGCCGCAGTGGGCGGTGGCCGGGGAGAGCTACCCGGTGGGCTGCAAGTTTGCGCCACAGATCAGCCACAGCGAGTTCTTCAGCGCTAACCCGGACAGGTGCGGCTGGTGTGTATTTTTTGAGGTTGTATACTTGCAGTGTGTGTGTATATGAAGTGAATAAAGGTTGAGATACTGCTGCAAGCATGGTACGGTGGTGAGGGTGTGGAGGTGCTGTATGTATGCTCGCCTGCGCGCTGCATCAAGAATAAGTGCTGCATCAAGATGCTGCCAGGCAGCGGCCTCACAGCTATGCTGGCTCATCCAAGCTGTACAGTGCGATTATATTTCCAAAGCTTATCACTCTCTGCCGTAATATTCAACTGGTGCAGTGTGCTGACACGCGGCTCTCATGCACGTTCTGCTGCAGGCGCCGCCGCACGCTCTCGACCCCTCTCGGCATCTACACGCCCAACTGCGGCCTGCGCAACGTGTACATGTCCTGGGGCGCCCCCGAGTACCTGTACATGGCCCTGGTCCTCAACCAAACAGAGCTCCCAGAGGAGGCACTCTTCATGATCCGCTACCAGCGCTGCAGCAGCATCACTAAGCCAGGTGGCGCGTATCGCCACCTGATGAGCGACGCTGATAAGGCGCTGCTGCCGCTGCTGGCTGCGTTCCAGAGCTTGACGGCGTACCGCAGAGTTGTACTGCCGCCTGAGGCACTACAGGGGGAGCAGCTGCTGCAGTACTATGACGAGCTCATTGTGCGGTACCTAGGGGAGGAGAGCCTCTTCTGGTGATGCGGTGGCTTTGGATGACGAAGAATAACGTAATCCCCCAGAGAGCTAGGCTCTTTGGGGATGTGGTGGCTAGCGTGCAATGCTAGTTGCTGGTGTCAGCAGTACAGTACTTGCAGTGCTCGCAAGTGCCTGTGCTGCTGGGGATAGCCACCTGCATGCACGTCTTTTGTTGGCGTGAGTGCATAGACTCTCTCCTCCTTGTCCCTGCAGTTTCGAGGCCAGCGACTGGTGTTGCGTGGTAGTTGGTATGACCGTGTGTGCAAGGGGAGTATATTTGGAGCTGTATGCACACCCCTCTTGGTTGGTGTGCTGGCATAATGCCGAGCCAGCTCTTGACACACATGACTGGATGGTGATCTGTGCTGCTGCTGCTGCATCTGTGCAGTGGCGTGGTTGTCTGGCGGTTGTGGCTTTTGCTGGAAGGGATGCTCTGGGATTGAGGCGTGCACATTTGTGCGTCAGGCAGGGGATGGTTCACATGCTGCGGTTGTAGGGGCTGGTAGCTTGAGCAGCAGCAGGAAGGCGGCAGAGAGTCGAGGTTTTATGCACTTGGGGTGTTGGCACATGTTAGGGCAGGTGTGATGTGTTGGGGCGGAGGTGCTTAGTGCCTTTGGGAGAGACCAACAGCTGATGGCTGCTGACATAAGGTGGCCATGTGTTGTGGAATTTGCACACACACAGCTGGCTGGGCTTGGGGGGAAAGGAAGGCACTCATATGAGGCACCTGCAGGGACGTGCGTCTCTATCGCAGATGGTCACAGGCTGCTGCTGTGCTATACACACATGTGTGCAGCAGTTGGTATAGGGCAGGCTGCCATTAGTGTTTGAGCAGCGTCTGTTGGGGATTGTGCGGATGGATGTTGCTGCAAGGGTGGACTAGGTCTGTCTAAGCGGCTATCGGTCCTACTGTTGTTACCAGCGGCTTCCTGCACCATTTCTGCAGACAGTTGTGCCGCATTGTGACCCGGTTTAGGTAGTGCCATTTTTCAGCTGGCAGGGACGGATGTGGATGGGTTGTGAGGGCTTGCCTTATGTAGTGGAGCTTGCTTGCTTGCTTGATACCACCACCGATAATGCTGTGGGCTGACAAGCAGAGGAGCGGATGGCATCAAATGATAAAGTGCAGTCAGTGGTCGGCACGGATTGCAGCATCAGGGTGCTGTTGGTTGTGCATAGAGGCAGCTGGTGCCTGCTGCAGCCCCTGCTGTGTGGGTGCTGTTCGGCAACAACTAAGTGGTACCATGCAATGCTGCATGCAGATGGACCTGGTTGCAACAGCAGGCCAGCACTTGAAATGCGCTGGTGCCTGGGTGCTACATCTGCACCTGCTTCTATGTCAACAGCTTGTGCATGGTAGCGAGTTTACCCGAGTGCTGAAGCTTGTACGGACGCACGTGTAGGTAGACAGCATTTGGATCTTGATTGCACTCCTCAGCATCCGCTTGCCGCACAGTTGTCTGTGACAGGGCCCACCAATGGCTGCTTGCTACAGCAGCACTGTTGCGGTTCTTGATTGCTTGTATACCTTGCGCTGTGTTCAAATGCTGTTGCATCATGTCGAGTTGGTTGCTCACGACAGTTAGCCTGGCTTCGGCATTGTTTGCAGTGTAGGGGTGGGTTTGGGTTGTCGGTTTGGGGTGTTTTCGTCGGACTGGGCAGTGGCTGGTGCTGCAACACGCATATGTGTGCAAGGCGCGTCAGATGTGTACTGCTGTTCTCATGCAACGGGTCTGCTTTGTGTCAGTTGGGGTGGTTGGTGTTTGGGCTTTGGGTTTGCTGGTACCGGGTGTAGTTTGCTCTTTGTTGGCAGGGGATGGGTGTGTCCTGCGCACCGTAGCCATACGCTCTTCTTGGTCAACGTGTTACATGTGCGTGGTTTAAAGTTTGACTTTGTTGCTCTGGTCGACCCTGGTCAAACATGGCTAGGCACGGCAGCTCGCATGACACCACCGCAAAGTGTCGTCACATATTTTTGCATCACGTAGGCTGTTTGGTTGCCAGATGCTGTGTTGCTGGTCCTGCACAATATCAGTTTGCATACGGGCGCTGTACCCGTGGTTCTGGGTGTAGCGGTGTTGAAAGGGTCGCTAGGTTCTGGTGTTTGGTGCTGCTGTCGCCCCAGAGGGCTTTTTGCAGATGCAGCGTGTTGGGTTGATGGTAGCTCTGGCCTTTTCCCGTGGTGGCTGTAGCACGTGTCACATTTGAACAGTGTGCAAGGTGGTGTTGGCTGTTGTGCGTTGCCAACCTGCCGCAGTACCGTACCAGAGATGTTGTGCAAGATTGCCGTAAACAGTTGCGCGGCGTGTGGCTGCCTGTGTGCAGGGTGTGTTATACTTGGCAGTTTGATGTTGATGTGAAGCTGTTGTGAGGTTTGTGCAGTTGTTTGGCACAAGCAGAGGTGGATGATGAGGAAGCAGGGTGCGGCTGCTTTGCGCTTGAGGTGTGTCTGCTGTGTAGTTGTCCTACGACGTTGCGGCGCCGCGGCTGTCACTATTGAGAAACTGTGAAAACGGCACCTCCAGCAGTACCGGTAGGCATCAGGCATGTTGCACATGCAGCAGCGAAGCTGCTTTTGCATGATCCGGCAGTATAGTGTGCAGAGTGTGGGTTTGCAGTACTGAACTTTGCAAGTATTGTGCGACACAGGGTCTGTTGGCATTTGTGCAGCACCGTTGCTCACCGCACTGCACGAACGAGAGGTGGGAGCCCTGCCAGCCAGTGAGCTGTGCTTTCCTGTTGAAGGGGACAGATCAGGGTGCATGCAGAGGAGTGGCTGCGTGTGCAGAGTCATTCGTTGCCTGAGTGGTGTACGTGCTTTACGTCATTGGGCCTGCCCTTCGCACTTGGGTGGGACTGTGGTATGCGTGTTCTGCTATCTCATCTGGTGTTTGTCTGCATGACACCAGATTGTCAGCCTGTAATTCATGCCGTGTGGGTGCTGTGGTCCTTGTTCCCTGTGTGAGGTGGCGCAAAAGCAGCAGCACTTGCTGTATGGCGTCGATGCATGACACACTCACAAGGTAACCATTTGCACACTTTCTGGAAGGCCAAGTTGGCCTTTCGCGAGCGTCATGCTCACAGGTTATCATGCATCGGTCTCAGTACCTCTACTTCTACTGGCGTTGTAGCGGTGGGCACGGGGGCGCAAGGGAGCACTGCTTTTTGGCGACAGCAAGTAGTAGTACTGTTGGTCAACACACTCTGTGACATGCTGTTACATGTCATGCCTTGACCACGCCCTGCGAGAGTTGTTTGCGTTGCTGCAAGCAAACACCGGTCGCTGAGAGGATTATGCAGCATCAGTACAGCCAATGCACCAACAACAGCGTGTGTTGGCAAGATCTGCGCATCGCCGCTGAAAAGGGTCCGCAGCTCTCTGCCAACGCAAACAACGCAGTGATCCCGACTTTAAAACTGTATTCTCTAGTCAAGTGTAGCTGATCAGTTGATGTGAGATGTTGCAGCACAGATCATGCCAGCAGCTGCGGAGTCAGCCTAGCTCTGCGTGTATGCCATGCGCACGCACATGCAGATCTCCCAGTGCTTTTCGAACAACAACGTCTGCAGTAAACAACAGTCACGCGGACTGTCGGAATCAATGCGGGACCCCGGCGGAGAAGCAGCAGCAACAACAGCAGAAGCAGCAGCAAAGATGGGATGCCATGAAGAGCTGTGTAGCAGCAGGGTTATTGGCAGTTGCAGCAACAGCTATGCCGCTGGTGATACCGGAACCTACCTTTGCAGCAGATACAGTGAAGGTTGGCACGTGCCTGCTGCAGAAGTGCCAACGGCAGCTAGCGCAGGTACGCATTTGTCAAAGCAATGCCAGCTATGTTGCAGCAGTATGCTTGCACGATACTGTGTGCTTGATAAGCACATGGCAGCAACACACATGCGTGCTACATCACCAGCGGCAGCCATTTGAGCATCGCCCTCATCCAATATGACGCCACGCCTCCAAGCACAACGCTTAGTGGGGGTCCAACAGCCGCATTTGCCCAGCAACTGGTAGATGCCTTCCATATGGTTCTTTTATGTTAGCAGGTGGCGCTGCAATCTATCCATCCAACCCAATGATGCGACCAGCTCAGTACTCGCCTGACTGCTGTTTCACGTCACCGTGAACCTGCCTGCTGCCTGTTGTGATTCCTGCAGTGCTTGGGTGACCCCATGTGCCTGCAAAACATTGTGTGCCTCAACCTGTGCAACTCAGCAGAGGATGAGGCGGGCTGCCAGATTAGGTGAGGCCAGTTTGAAAAGTAACATGGTTGTGTGGCTAGCTACAGCTGCTGGTGGCATACAGTTCAGACTAGACTTGGAGTTTGTCCTCACATCACAACAGGCTGCCAGATCAGGTGAGGCCAAACTGAAAAGTAATATGGTCGTGTGACTAGCTACAGATACTGGTGGCATAGTTTCAGACTGAACTTTGGCTTTTACCTTACATTATAACAGGCTGCCAGATCAGGTGAGGCCAGGTGTGGCTTGCAGGAAACCATAGCAGAAGCGTGCGTGCACTGTTAGGGTCCATGCGTGCAACTGCGCTCGCTTGCAGAAGCACCACCAGCAGCAAGTGCAGTAGCAGGATCAACCACGGAACCGCACACGCTCACACAAGCACCAGCAGCAGCAGCAGCTCAACATGCAGATGCAAGAGCCAGCAGCATGTGCATCTTCAGCACCTGTTATAGCAGCAAGCGCAGCAGGGGACCACCACACCGCATGTGCTCATGCATAGTAGCAGCAGCAATTGCACCATTGACACCATCAGCTGCTGCCATGGCATATGCCAGAAGCACTGCGCGGGGCCATCACCAGCAAGACGTGTACTGGCAACCACCACTGCAAGCAGCTGTAGCGCTCAGCAGACCTGTACCTTGCAGCACAAATCACCTTCAGGCACACCATGAGCAACCGTGTAACGCTGCATCCTTCGTCAAAGCATAAGCACACACGGCACTGCTCAGCAGGGGCCAGAGCAGTTCACAAGTTCACAACCAAAGTTGATGCTCCTGCCACCTCACCCACATCATCACACATCTGACGCCGCTCGCACCGCTCATGCTTCTGTGCGCTTCAGGTGTGGTGACCTGCATGGCCACAATCTAGTACAGCAAGTCACTTCACTCTTTGTTACTAACACGTGTTATGCCGCTGTTTCCACACTGCTGCTGCATGCTTCAGGTGTGGCGACCTGTACGGTGACAAGGCCATAGCCCTTAACGTGTGCGCAGTCAGTATTGTACAGCAAACCAACTCGCTGTTTGTTTCTATGTCGTTGTTTCCACACTACTGCATGCTCCAGGTGTGGTGACCTGTACGGTGACAAGGCCATAGACACCTTCAACGTGTGCGCAGTCAGTATTGTACAGCAAACCAACTCGCTGTTTGTTTCTATGTCGTTGTTTCCACACTACTGCTGCATGCTCCAGGTGTGGTGACCTGTACGGTGACAAGGCCATAGACACCTTCAACGCATGCGCAGTCAGTTGTACAGCAAACCAACTCGCTGTCTGTTACTATGTCGTTCCCACACTGCTGCTGCGTGCTGCAGGTGTGGCGACCTGTATGGCGACAAGGCCATAGACACCTTCAACGCGTGCGCAGTCAGCGACCAGAAGTGTGTGCCACAGCGTCAGGACGAGGGGCTGTACCCCATCCCACCAGACTGTGCACTGGATGAGGGCTTTGACCTCAACGGCTTCCAGGGCCGCTGGTACATCACCGCTGGTCAGAACCCGCTGTTTGACATCTTCGACTGCCAGGTGCGGCTCCCGTGCATGGTGATGTTTGTTGTATATGCCCTTGAAGTTTGTGTTGGATGCTTCCGGGGCTTGTGCTTAAGTCTGCGCAGGCCGCCTCACAGCAGGTGGGGTGCACAGTGGTTGTGTGGCTGTTGGTGCTTTGGTGGGCGAGGGCTTTGACCTCAACGGCTTCCAGGGCCACTGGTACATCACTGCTGGTCAAAACCCGCTGTTCGACATCTTTGACTGCCAGGTGCGGCTCCCCTGCATGTTGGGGTTTGTTGTATGTGCCTCTTGACAGTTTTGAAGTGCATAATGCTGTGTGTCATTGTCTTTGCTGGTCTACTTTAGTGTGGTTGCAGGAGCACTACTGTGCGGTGCATATCATTTTGTTACTTCAAGTACGGCAATCTGTGGTACGCTGACATTGCTGCTTATATGTTGTATCTTGACCCTGCAGGAGCACTTCTTCGCTGTGCCTGAGCCTGGCAAGCTTGCTGCCAAGATCAACTGGCGCATCAACAAGCCCAACGGAGACTTCATCGAGCGCAGCACCATCCAGGTGCGCTGATGGCGTGGTCGGACTTTGGCCTGCTGCTGTGCACTGTGAATAGCTTCTTAGTTGTATGACTGGCTACAGCGTCTGGTGGTGTGAGTTCAGACTGGTATTGGAGTGCACGCTCCAGCACCATCCAGGTGCGCTGCTGGCGTGCTCAGGATGGTCACTGTGTACTCGATGCAGCTGCTGCTGCCACAAAGGACCCGGGGGGGAGGGGGCGGCATCCTGCACTTTGACGAGCTTCCTAGTCGTGTGACTGGCTACAGCTGCAGATGGTGTGAATTCAGACTCGTGTTGGCGTGCTCAGGATGGATGTTGTGTACTCGATGCAGCTGCTGCTGCCACAACGGACCCGGGGGGGGCGGCATCCTGCACTTTGATGAGCTTTTTAGTCGTGCGACTGGCTGCAGCTACTGATGGTGTGAGTTCTGACTGGTGTTTGCGTGCATGCTTGCTTGCTGCTGCGTACTCAATGCAGCTGCGGCTGCGACGAAGGACCCGGGGGGGCAATCCTGCGCCTGGCAGCGGCATAGATTATGTGTTGGGTTGGGTTGGCGGTGTCGTGCAGCTTGTGTGTGCGCATCCTGGTTGCGGCTGCTGCTTGAGTTCTGCCACATGTAATTTACCAGTTGCTCCAACCAGTTCATGTGCTCAAAGGTGTGATGTGTTTGCTGCGTGCTGCTGCAGACGTTTGTGCAGGACAAGGAGAAGCCCTCCATCCTGTACAACCACGGCAACGAGTACCTGCACTACCAGGACGACTGGTGAGACAGCAGTGTTTGAGATAATCCTCGTATGGTGCAGCAACCTCAGCAGCTTTGTGGCTGTTTACAGCTTTTAAACCCCAAACTCTAAACTTGAAACCTCCGACCTTTTGACTCCAACTTCAAAACCCCTACAACACATTTGTGCCTGCGCAGGTACATCCTGGCCAGCAAGCCAGACAGCTACGTGGTGATCTACTACAAGGGCACCAACGACGCATGGGACGGCTACGGAGGAGCCACGGTCTACACACGCGCACGGCAGCTGCCAGAGGTGCGCTGTGAAGCTTAAGAAGTGCTTGGTGATTTGCAGGATCCTCCTTTGCTTGCTAACTGATGGTGGCGGTTGCGGGTGGTGAAAGACACATCGATGGCTGGACTCATCCCAGCCGCTGTTTAAAAGCAGCTCCAGACACACTAGGTTGCTTGCTGGTGTACGGTGGGGTGGCAGGTGTGACAGACATGATGATGGCTGGAGTCATCCTGGCTGTTGTTCAAAAGCAGCCTCCTATACGTTTGGCATAGTATGGACAAGTAGGCTGCATGAGGCAGAGCTGAGCACATTGTGGATGTTTTGTCCCACTGCTGCTGCAGCCGCAGCTATGATGTTGCTTATGCGCTTGCCATCCTTCGCACCCTGCCTACTGTTGCGTTCTGCTTGCGTGTGTTGCTCTACTACTTGCAGGAGCTCATTCCTGAGCTGAGTGCTGCTGTTGAGAAGGTGGGCTTCACCTGGAAGGACTTCACTGTCACCGACAACTCCTGCAAGCCACACCCACCAGCGAAGAGCCTCGTGCAGGTGGGGGCTGCTAGGCTGGGCTAGGCTCCAACTCAACGTTGGATTGCTGCTCTAGCTTTTGGATGCTAGTCAACAAAGCTTCTGCACACATTCACTGCACAGTGCCTCTATGGGGACATGATGCCACTTGAGACGTGGTGACGCAGCCAGTCAGGCGGCTTGAGTTCGGACATACTTACCGCTGCGTGCAGAGAATTGAGGACAGAACCGGCTTGTTTGAAATGGCCTCAAGAAGAGGCCGTTCAAAATTAACAGGACCTTCGGCAGGGCCTGCGCTCCTTTGGCAAGGGCCTCACCGCATGCTGTGTTTCAGCTTGAGCGCGTTTATCAAGGGTACCTGCGCTACTATGCGCTGCTTGCAGGAGATTGAGGACGAAGCAACCATGGTTGAGAAGGGCCTTGAACAGGAAGCTGTGGTGCTGGAAAAGGACCTTGAGCAGGGCCTGCGCTCGTTTGGCAAGGGCTTCACTGTGTTGGAGCAGCGCCTAGAGACGGAGCTGACCGCAGAGGAGAAGGCGCTGCAGAAAGAGATACGAGATGAGCTGAAAGCAGCAGAGAAGCTGCTGGAGAAGGTGCGCAAATTGTTCCATTCCACTGAAACTTTCTACGTTTGTTCGTTCCAAAGTATCAGTCCAACGGCTGCAGGAGGTGGTTTTGCTCGACCCCTTTTGTTCGTTCCAAAGTATCAGTCCAACGGCTGCAGGTGGTGGTTTTGCTCGACCCCTTTTGTATAGCTGATCATGAGGAGAAGGCGGTGCAGAGAGAGATACGAGAGGAGCTGAAAGCAGCAGAGAAGCTGCTTGCAAAGGTGCGTGGGGTGAACATGTGCTGGGATGACCTTTTTGGCTGCTGTCTTTTTGACCATGCATCAGGCACCTGAGCGTTTGTTTTTTAGCGTCACATGTTGCAGAGGACTTTATTGCTTGTTGAGCAGCAACCAGAGGGTCAAGCCTCAGGTGCCTGGTGCATAGCCGTCAAATGCTGACCTCAACTGCAAAACTTTTTTTGCCTGCTTGACTCTCTTCATATGCTTTGCGCGCTCTTTTCATATTTATCTGCTGCTCAGAGTGGCTGCCTGCCTGCTTACACATTATCTGCTGCTTGCCGCAGGTTGAGAGGCAGGTGGAGGCTGAGGAGCAGTCGCTGCTTGATGGCTTCACATCAGCACTGCAGCGGCTGACGCGCGCCTTCAGGCAGTAGCTGGGCTCCAGACACGCATGTGCAGTGGCAGCGCTTGTCGTATGCACTGTGTGGCGTCAATCGATCTGCGCTGCAGGGAAGGGAGCTCAGCACTGCAGCGGCTGGCGCGCGCCTTCAGGCAGTAGCTGGGCTCCAGACACGCACGTGCAGTGGCAGCGCTAGTCTTTCAGAGCGGCCCTTGACAAATGCAGTGTGTGGCGTCAATCGATCTGCATTGCGGGAAAGGGACCTCAGCACTGCAGCGGCTGGCGCGGGCCCTTGGGCAGTAGCTGGTCTATAGCAAGTGTCTGCAGCACGCCTACGCATTGGCAGGCCTAGTGCTTGAGGCTCTCTGTGATGCATCAGCGCTGCACCGCTTGGTGCGTACGTTCGAGCAGTAGCCACAGGCTTGCTGGGCGACTCGTGGCTGTGCGGCGCTGGAAATATATGGCCGCCGCTGTGCTGGCCATCAGCATGCAGATGAGTGTTTGTTTAGCCACTGCTTGCTTTTCTGGTTCAGGGGCTGCGCGGCTGCTTTTCGCGCCATTCCAGGAGCCGTCTCCGGAAGCCCTGTGCTGCTGCTGCAGCAGCAGCAGTGCGGCTGTGGCGGATGTCAGTGGCGTGTGTTGCAGCTAGGCGCTGCTACTGTTCGGACCATTGTTTACTTGTAGCGCCTGTGCAGCATGCTCTAGCGTGCGCTGGGCTGGGGGTGTTTTGGTTACAGGCAAGCAGCAACTTGACGGGACGTGACGTGCATGCTGCTGCCGGCAACTATTGGAATAGTATGGGAACTTGATTGTGTGCTGTTGGAGTCATATGGTGGCGCGCCGCTGTCTGCGGGGCGTGTCAGTTAATTGTTATGTTCGCGGGTGCAAAACATGAGCCAAGCATCATCGACAGTTCCTTTATATGGTCTCAACTGATGCAGTGGCCACCCACGGGTGGGCACGCATCATACCCTACGCACGCTTGCGGGGCTGTCCTCTGTTGTCTGCACGCTGTGTTCGTGGAGCAAGCTGCTGCTGCTGCCAGCGGTGCGGCTGGCCCTTTGACTGCTGCTCAGCCAATCTGGCGGCATCATCTGCCGGCTTGGCATGCAGCGATGCGCAAACTAGCATGCAGGTCCAGTTGGCTTGGCCCCTTTTACTCAACATTGTTTGGTCATGATGCATCCCTTGATGCAACACCAACGCCTTCGGGGTTGGCAATGCATGGCTTTCACGTTCAGCAGATGTAACAATAGTGACGGTCGGTTTCAACCTTTGACACATATCGCTCTGCCAAGGCACTTGGTCAGTGAGCAACGTAATGCCCACCCTCTGACGCCACCCGTACTGACATAACCGAATTACCGAATTACCAAAGTAGGGCCACTGGCCCACCCCGTAAGGAGCCATACGTTGGCTCATGGGGTCCAAAACATCTCAAAACAAACCCCCTAGGCCTGAGCTCAAGGGGCCCCTCCTGGAGGGGAAAGAGTGGCAGAGCAAGCACAATCACACTGCAAACAATCATATCCTAACTTGGTGACAGGTAGCAGCCCTGGTGGCTAGATGGATCACCGATGCAGCTGGCAGGAGAAGGCTCAAAAGCAACATATGTATGCAGCAATAATGCACACCAAGAGACGGCGGTGTACTCAAATTACCGCCCAAAAGACGGCTAGGAAACAGCCGGCTAGAATCTCAAAAATCTCTGACAGGTTGTAGGCATAAGTGTAGGCATAAGTGCACCAACTGTGCTCATGAAAGCGGCACAAAGTGCAGATCCAGTGTGTGCTCGGCACCCCTCCCAGCAGCAGCACTGCGCTGCACACACCGCAGCACAGCCACACCCCACACACCCGCTGACGCTGCACCGCCAACACCAGCTAGCGCTGCTGCAACAGCAGCATCTGCTGCGGAATTCGCCCTCGTAACCCCGGACGCCTGCTGCTGCGGGTGATCTGATCCGTCACCATGCTGATGACCAGCATCACTGGATGTCCCAGCCTGCTGTACAATAGATGCAGCAAGAGGGACTAACACATGTCGTCGCACCAACTGCCGCAGCGGCCTTGCTCCTGCTGTAGCTGAACACCCAGCAGCAGCAAGCCATGCTGCTGCATCCGGCTCAACATGCAGCAGCACGCCCTGCTCACGTGCCACTGCAGCGGCCTGCTGCAGCTGCTGCTGCACAATCGCATGCATGGCAGCAGGAGAGAGCGCTGCAAAGTTGACGGTTTCGTCAACTCTGCTGGCTAGCTCAGAGATGATGGAATCTCTTGCTTGAGTCGCAGCTGCTGCTGCTGCTGTTGGAGCAGATGCTGAGGCAGCCGCCGCAGCAGCAGCAGTACTTGCCTTTACGCTGCCTGGGCTACCAGCAGCAGCAGCAGCAGGGTTAGCTGGAGCAATGGCTGCTGCTGCTGTTGCTGACTCATCGCTGTCTAGTTCAGCCCCTTCTAAACCCCAGCCATTGGAAAACCCTCGTGTGCCAGGAACTGCAGTGAAGCCGGCCTCTGAGCGGCTACTGATGCTCCTCACCGCTGCTGCAGCTACAGCTGCTCTCCGCACACTCTGCTGCTGCTGCTGCTGCTGGGATGCGGCCATGCTGGCAGCAGCAGCTGCTGCAGCTGTAGGCTGAGTGACTGAAGGTGTCCGTGTGTTGGCTGTGAAAATGAATGTTGTGCTGCGCAGGTTGATGGAATGACCCAGGCTGTCCATCAGCCTGCCATCTTCAACTGCCTGTGAAAGCGCAGAGTATAAATCAAACCACAATGTCGGGGCAAGCGGTAGTACGGCAGCGCAGCCAACCTCATGGATGTGCCACTTAGCTGCATAAGCAAAATCATTCCAGCTGTTAACATTAGAATCAGCCATCCACGAAGTTCAGGCAGGTGCACATTTCAAAACTGCTACATGTTATGTATGATTCCAAAAGTTCCCTCCCTCACCTGCAGCAGCAGCCCCACCACGTCTGGGTGTGCCCGCTCCACATCATCAAACACCACCACGCTGTGCGGCCGCCTGCGGATGGCCTCCGTCAGCAGACCACCCTTGCCGTAACCTGCATGGCACAGTCATTTGAAATACAGGCATATATATACAGGTTCAGCTGGCAACATATATGCAAGCAGCCACGTGAGAGTTGCATGAAGCTCTGGTACAACAAGCAGCTCTTTGCATGTTCAGCTGCACAACAAACAAACAAAGTAACAGCGCAGGGCTATGGGATGCTGCTGCTGTTTACCAGTCAACAAACATGCCCAGAGCTGCTTGTCCTGCATGATGTGTTACTGTCACTCACAAACAGCCTAGTAATCACAGATGATGTGTTACTGTCACTCACAAACAGCCTAGTAATCACAGATGATGTGTTACTGTCACTCACAAACAGCCTAGTAATCACAGACGCAACACCTCAACTACATACCCGGGGGTTGCCCCCACCAGCCTGCTAATGCTGTGCCGCCGGTGGTCCAGAATAGTGTCTTAGTGTGTTGGTTACAAACAGCCCAATCACAGCCGCAAACGGCAACTCACCTACATATCCGGGGGGTGCCCCCACCAGCCTGCTAATGCTGTGCCGCTCAGACAGCTCCCCACAACTCAGATGCAGCAGCGCCTGAGGCTCCCCTGGCAGTAAACCCTCGGCAAGCAGCCTCGCCATACTCGACTTGCCCACCCCGCTAGGCCCCGACAGCAGTAAACTCAGCGACAGCCGAGCCTGCTGCTGCTGCTGCTGCGGTATGTCTGCTACCCCTGGTGACGCTTGCTGCTGCATGGATTGGCTGCTGTGGTGTTGCAAGCCGAGGCGGGATAACCGCAGCGCGCCGATTACTGCAGCTGCAGCCGCATCTTGGCCTAGTACTGATGAGGTTAGCGCAGAATGTATGGCGCTCAGCTCCTGCATTGCAGCTTGTACAGAAGCTGTAAAGCCAGGGCCGCTGCCAGCTGTGCTAGCTGTGTCTGTTGGTATTCCGGTCAGAAGTGCACGCGGGATGCCTGTTGCTTCTGCAACGACTTCAAGGATGTGCTCAGGCGTCACTACTAGCTGATCAAACACACCTGCTGCTGCTGCTGCTGCTGCTGCTTTTGAACGATGGTCTGTTGCAGGTGCTGCTGCTGCTGCTGCTGCTGCTGCTTGCGAGTGTGGGTCGGCATCACCCCAACTCCAGCTACTGCTAGTGCTGCCGCTACTGCTACTGCTCCTACTGCTCTCTGTCGCCACTTCATTGCTGCTAAGTTCATGCTGTCTACCTATCCCTGCTGCCTCTGCTGCTGCTGCTGCTGCTGGTGCCCGCTCCCTCTGATGTACAGCCACACCCGCTCGTTTATCAGGCCCAGCTGTAAACACTGTAGCAGATGCACTTGACACTGCTGCAGCTGCAGCCTGTGCATCGTCCAGTGATGGCCTGTGCTGCCGTGCAGTGCCAAGCCCCCACTGCTGCTGCTGCTGCTGCTGTGCTGGCGGCAGCTGCTGCTGCTTCCCTAGAAGTACTGTTGTACCCAGCTGCAGCTTTTCAGGCGCTACATTCAAAAACCTAAACCCACAGCTAGGGCAGCGCAGCGTCACTTGCTCCAATGGAGCAGATACATGTGTGCCGCAATGGGGGCATGATCTGGGGCTTGTGTCGTGGCTGCTGTGCTGTAGAAGGGGCCCTTGCTGCTGCTGCTGTGGCTGCTGCAGGGGTTGTTGGACTGCTGCTGACGTCCCAGTCAGGTGAAGTTCTGCCTCCCAGCTACTGCCACTTGTAGCTTGGGACAAGCCTGCAGGCAATCTGCTGCTGCTGCTGCTGCCACCTGGCATGTATTCAGATGCTGCTGCTGCTGCTGCTGCTGCTTCAGGGCTGACTGCAGCTGCTCCTACGCCTGGGCTGCCAGAGAGCTGCGCATGCTTCTTGCGCCGCTCGTGAGTGGTCTGCCTGTGGCC
Organism: Tetradesmus lagerheimii; assembly: GCA_902809745.2. NCBI lineage: Eukaryota > Viridiplantae > Chlorophyta > Chlorophyceae > Sphaeropleales > Scenedesmaceae > Tetradesmus > Tetradesmus lagerheimii. The sequence goes on along the minus strand of CADDIJ020001496.1, from coordinate 76,559 downwards.
TGCACAGCAAGCAACAAATGCAGGACATTAGGCAGCACGCCAGCAGTTCCCGCAGACCACTTGCATTTCACCACAGTATGCAAGCAACACATTACACTACATGCTCCTCTCAACCAGGAATGGGACTCCTTTTGGAGCCAACGGGAGGCTCACAAGGGGGAGACACATCACAAACAAACACACTGTCATATCAGACACATGACACCAGAAGAACAAGCCATGCACCAGCCTGCGCACGCACCTGCGACGCCCTTGAGTGGCTGCGCGGGCATTGCTCCAATTCCAAAGCATGCATGTAGCACACACTGTAACAAAATCGTGCGCGCAAGCGCCAACAGACCACATGCATGCCGCCACATGCTGCATGCACCAGTCTGCCGCATGCCACCAGCCTGCCGCATGCACACCCACCATGATATCATAAGAACACACATAACATCAGCAGAGCAAGCCATGCACCAGCCTGCGCACCCACCTGCGACGCCCTCGAGTGGCTGCGCAGGTGATGTTCCAAACCCAAGGCATGCAGCCCACACACTGTAACCAACTCATCGCAAGCGCCAACAGACCACATGATGCTGCCGCATGCTGCATGCACCAGCCAGCCGCATGCACACCCACCATGACATCAGGAGGACAGACATGACATCAGCAGAACAAGCCATGCACAGCCTGCGCACCCACCTGCGACTCCCTTGAGGGGCTGCGCGGGTGACACCCCGAACCACTCCAGCAGCTGCTGCCGGTGCACCTCAGCCTCACCCCGCCACCCCCGCGCAGTGACCCAGTCAGACCAGCGCTGGGGACTCCCAGCAGCTGCAGCAGCAGGTTCGGTCGCTGCTGGTGCACCAGGTGTGCTCGCTGCTGCAGTTGCTGCTGCTGCTTGTGGTGTTACGCTAGGTGACTTGCTGTTTTGCAAAGGATGCAGCTGTTGTGGTTGCTGCGGATTTTGCTGGTGTGGAGATGCTATAGGCTGAATGATGCTATGGGGCTGCGCTGCAGTTTGAGACTGCTGTGGCTGCAATGCAGCTGCAGCTGCAGCAGATGTGCCATCCATGGCGTGATCCACATCAGCAGCAAAGCCACTCAGCTCAAAGAAGGTACTGCTGTCTTGCTGCTGCTGGTGTTCGGCTGATGCTGCATTGATCTCTCTGGTATTGCTAGCACTCTCTTGGTTACTTGTGCTGCTGCTTGTGTTAGCGGTGGCTTCACCAAAGAAGCTGCTCAAAAAGCTGCTGCTGCTGCTGCTGCTTGCGGCATCAGCTGTGGCAGGTACTGCTGCGATGCCACTGCTGTCAGCCCTGCGCTGCGGTTGCTGCGGTTGCTGCTGTGGCGGTGCCGCCGCTGCTGCCAGGCGCACTTTTGCTGCTGCTTCATCCAGCAAGTCTATAGCTGAGTCAGGTAAGCGTCGCTCTGGAATGTACCTGCGCGCAACACAGTGATGCAGGATGTGAACATGCCCCCTGATGTTGTTGTGAAGGTGCAACAGCCTGATGCGAATGCACTACTCTGGCATGACGTCGGCTGCTTTACTGTGCTATCGCACCCCAGAACCCTGCATGCACCACATGCCTGTGACTCCACAAGCACCATGCAGTAGTCAGCTTTGCTTCACACACTCTTTCCTCTACGATACGCCTCCTACGGTGTGACAACTCACCTTTGTGCTGCTGCGACTGCTGCTGCCAGTGCCGCCTGGCTGAGTGCGACTCGGTGGAAGGCCTCATAGCGGGGTGCCAGGCCTGCCAGCAACTGCAAGCACTCCTGGGGACTAGGCTCCTCCACAAGAATGGGCTGCGCAAAGCATGACAGGCACATGCTGTGTCCCTGGTTAGGATGAACATACTTTGTACAGAGGCCAGTGATTCTGATAAGAAAGGGCTGCGAAGAGGGTGCCATCCGGCAAGTCAGGCCCCACCTAGAACCGAAAACCGGACAGAAGGAAGCCTGTACAGGTCAGTCAGCAAGGCAAGGCCAAGCCGGGCAGTCAGCTGTGCAGCTAGGCCTCCCCACCTGGAACCTCCTGTTGAGTGCCGGGTCCGTCTCAATGTGCTGCCTGTACTCGTCAAGCGTGGTGGCGCCGATGACCTGCAGCGCACTGCGCGCCAGCGCGGGCTTGAGCATGTTGGCAAAGTCCAGCCCCCCCTCGGTGTTGCCCGCGCCAACTGCAATGAGACACACAAGCACACAACATCAAAGCATGTCAAATGGCACAAAACACTGCATGTGTGTTTCAGGTGTGGCGTCACGTGCTTGAGCATGTTGGCAAAGTCCAGGCCACCTTCCGTGTTGCCCGCGCCAACTGCGAGGCGTCACACAACCACACAACAACTAGGCACGTCAGGTTTGCGAGGTAACACCTGGCCTGAGGTGCGGCAGTGCAGTGCAGAAACTTTGCAATCTACATGATGCACATGGAATTTGAGAGTACACCGCATGTGTTTATCATGTGTTGCATCATGTGCTGGCTTGAGCATGTTGGCAAAGTCCAGCCCTCCCTCGGTGTTGCCCGCGCCAACTGCGGGCAGTGAGAATTGCAGAGCTTTGTGTGATGGCTGACTGCTAGTTCAGTGTTTGTGGTGCAGCAGAAGGAGCTAGCTGGCTTGAGCATGTTGGCAAAGTCCAGCCCCCCCTCGGTGTTGCCTGCGCCAACTGCAAGGCGTCACACAAACACACAAAAGCAAAGCGTGTCAAATGGCACAAGGAACCGCATGTGTGTGTCAGGTGCAGCATCACGTTCCGGCTTGAGCATGTTGGCAAAGTCCAGCCCACCCACAGTGTTGCCCGCGCCAACTGCGAGCGGTGACAAATGCACAATTATGTATGCCGGCTAACTGCTACTTCAGTGTTTGTGATGCAGCAGAAGGAGCTAGCTGGCTTGAGCATGTTGGCAAAGTCCAGCCCGCCCTCGGTGTTGCCTGCGCCAACTGCAAGGCGTCACACAAACACACAAAAGCAAAGCGTGTCAAATGGCACAAGGAACCGCATGTGTGTGTCAGGTGCAGCATCACGTTCCGGCTTGAGCATGTTGACAAAGTCCAGCCCACCCACAGTGTTGCCCGCGCCGACTGCGGAGACACACAGCAGCAGAGCACGTCAAGTTTGTGAGGTGCAGCGGTGCAGTGCAGAAATATTCATATTGAACGTGATGCGCATGAGAGGCGTCGCATGTGTTGATCAAGTGCAGCACCATGTTCTGGCTTGGGCTTGAGCATGTTGGCAAAGTGCAGCCCCCCCTCGGTTTTGCCCGCGCCAACTGCGCCACACAGCAGCAGAGCACGTCATCTTTGTGAAGGGCGGCAGTGCAGTGCAGGAAGCCGTGGACATGATGCACATGTACGGCACCGCATGTGTGTGTGCCAGGTGCAGCATCACGTGCTGCTTGAGCATGTTGGCAAAGTCCAGCCCTGCTTCGGTGTTGCCCGCGCCGACTGCGAGCGGTGACATAAACACACAACAGCAAAGCACGTTGTTGATTTGTGAGGGGCAGCAGTGCAGTGCAGAAAAACATCATAGTTTACATGATTCACATGGAATGGAAGCTCACCCAGCACGTGTATCTCGTCTATGAAGAGCACCAGCTGGGCCCTGCTTCAAGGGCAACATGTAAAGCACAGCCATCCCAGTGTGAATTGATGCACAGCAGCTCACCCAGCACTGTATCTCGTCTATGCATGTTATGTGGCTGTGCACAGACACACAACATGCATAGCATGTGCATGTTGGGACCACGTGGTGCCAAATCATACGCTAGCTTACAGCCACAAAGCAGCTCACCCAGCACGTGTATATCGTCGATGAAGAGCACCACACTGGGCCCTGCTTTCACAGCAACATGTGAAGCACAGCCATATACGTGATGCCCAGCAGTTTGACATCGATGAAAGAACTCAAAATCTCTCAAGCAGCTCACCCAGCACGTGTATCTCGTCTATGAAGAGCACCACGCTGCCGCCAGCCGTCTCGCAGTCCTGCAGCAGCGCCTGCAGCCGCTCCTCAAACTCGCCACGGTAGCTGGTGCCAGCAACCACGCTGCCCACGTCCAACGCGATGAGACGCTTGTTGGCGAGCCTGTAGCAGTATGTATGACAGTGTGGGGCAGCACAGAGTGAAGGATGGGGTTTGTATTGGGTTGATGTGTGCAGCAGCTATGCCAAGGGAGGGGTATGTGTGTGTGTGTTTGTGTGTGTGTTTCAGCCGTTACGCCGCAACCATGCTGCGCACATCAAACGCAATCAGCCGCTTGTGGCAGGCCTGCGGGAGGCCAAGAGCGGAAGCAGGCAGCTACCACACGAGAGTTCGCTCCCTACGTCAAGCGCAGACAAGCGCTTGTTTGCGAGCCTAAACATAGGCTGCGGCAGTCAGCAGCGGCAACTCAAAAGGAGAGGCGCATGCAGGGCACAGCCGTGCAGGGCAAGAGCAACCAACAGCAGTGGCAGCAACAAGCAGAAGATGAGAGGTCACATGGTGTAGCAGCAGCAGCAGCAGCAGCGCAGCGCATGCTGGCAGCAGCCGCTTGCGGCCCTTGACTGGCATCTCCTCTCACAGCCCGTCAAGCTCAGCGGATAGAGCATCGCTTTCCTAAGGCGAGGGTCACAGGTTCGACCCCTGTGTCGGGTGTGCTACATCCAGAGCATCACCCCAGGGTGGCATCTCAAGCACAAGGCAACTACTGTGGCACTGCAGACCTGGATGCAACGTATTGTGATGGTCACCAGTGTGAACCCTAACGTTTTGTAAGTGCTCCACCAGCAGCGTGCGCCTCCCATGGCACCCCATTACATTTGCATACCCCTGCACCTACTGCATGCCACCTACTACCCTATACTGGTCAGTTGTCCCCCCCGCCACATACAGTAACGGCCTGTTGCCACCATACTAATGGTGTTATACCATGTTATACCTGTCATGTTGCTGTCACTTGTTTTGCTCACCCCCTCAGTGGCGCCTGGCCCACCATGAGCTGCGCAATGCCCTCCACAATTGCCAATGGCCGGCCTATTGCCAACAAACAAATGACGTCATTTCTGTCATGTTGCTGTCATGTGTCTTGCTCACCCCCTTAGTGGCGCCTGTCCCACCATGAGCTGCGCAATGCCTTCCACGATTGCCGTCTTGCCAACGCCGGCTTCCCCCACCAGCAGCGGGTTGTGCTTGGAGCGGCGCAGCAGCACCTGCGGCAGCAGTCATAAGGCAGCAGGCATTCAAGTAAGCTGGCAGCTATGCCAACAATGCAGCCACCTCCTGCGGCAGCGTCAGCGCCAGCAGCAGACATCCTGCTAGCAATTCAGCCACATCTGCGACCTGAGCTGCTGCTGCTGCGGCCGCAGCAGCTCTCGCTGCAATGCAACGCAGCCATTGCTTGCGTTGTCGTTTCTGCATAACGCGCTGGGTTTGTGCTGCTACATGAAGGTACACGAAGGCACACACAGACGTGGAGACAAAGAAAGGAATGCACATGTGCTATGTTACATAACTCATGTACCTGCATTGTGCGTTGGATGACGTCCTGCCGACCAATGACAGGGTCCAGCAGGCTTCGCCTTGCTTCTGCTGTCAAGTCGCGCCCATACCGCTGCAGTGCAGACAGCTGCAAGGCGCAAAAACAGCACAGCACGGCCTTTCTGAGCAAGCACACTGGCAGTGACTGTTCATAGCAGCACCACAGTAGCACATGCAGCGCCACCCCCTGCTGTTGCAGCCAGAGTACTTTTGTGAAAGGCTGTTTGGATTGGCTATAGGAAGTCTGAACTGAAGAAGCAGTGGTGCACTTTTGCCAGGATAGTGCAGCTCACAGCAGCTCCCCATAAATGCAGCTCATGTTGCAAGAGTATTGCAGCTCACAGCAGCTCCCCATGGATATCGCGGCTCACAGCAGCTATCCGTGTATACTGCGGCTCACAGCAGCTCCCCAAGCAGTCTCACCTGGCGGCTGCGATCCTTCCTGGGGGCCAGATTGGGCCAGAAACCGATGCAGGCAACAACAGAAGGGGCAGGGGAAGGAGCAAAGGTCAACATGCGCACCATGTACGAAGTAGACCAGACAACGTGTGTGTGGAGATTAGAGGCGGGTGTTGGCCAGCAGAGATGCTACGTTTGAGGCCTGCGGACAAACAGCTAGAGCTGTGTCGCTGTCAGCACAGGCACACATTGCAGCAGCGCACTGGCAGGCTCCCTGAGCAACGAGACAAGCGTATCTGCCGCAGGCCCGCACTGCTGAGCGTTACTTGGCCTAACACACAGCTGATTTGCAGCGCAGCTGCGGTGCTCCATTACTTACTTGGCACCAGGCTCTGTCGGTGTTGCGTTGGTGGCATAGCCTGCACTGCTGCTGCTGCTGCTGCCATATGCGCCAGGCTGGCTGGTGCTAGCTGTTCTGCTGGCAAGCCCAGCTATGCGTGCGCCCCTCGTGGCAAGTTCTGACAGCAAAGCTGGTGTTATCTGCATAGGAATTGAGTGGCAGCAGCAGTGGCAACAGCAGTAGGAGGAGGTGCACCACACGTCAGCAAAGCGGGTGTCACCCAACACTGACAACACGAGTGGCTGCATTGCTGCCACATCTGATGCGTTATCATTGCTTACCTGGCTTGTATACGCGCCCTGAAGGGCTAGAAAGCTCGCCATAAATAATCACACTCTCCCAGGATAATCACACTTGGGCTTCGGAACAGTCACCGGGAACGTTTCGTTGGGACGCAAAGAGCCATTTTTCTGACCATTGCAAACAGTTCCCACCAAATGTCGTGGCAGCCAGCTCACTCACCGACCTCGGCCTGTCAGGTCACCTGATAACTGTTATGTCTGAAACGTGGCAGCAGAGTGGTGGTCCACGCCCCGCGCCTGTGCTCTGCTTGTAAGAGGCAGCACATGCAGGCCGCCAGTCACAGCAGTTTTATCTGGGCAAGCCCAGGCAGAGCTGCTCGCGCTCTCTTTGCCTTCAAAACTAGGCCTGCCAGCCAACACAGACAGCTAGTCCGTGCCGCGACCATGTCGGCAAACGGTTCTACAAACGGTATTGCCAATGGAGATGGCCATGCAGCAAAGAAGCAGAAGACGGAAGGCACCTCTCTCCACGATGACCATCAGTGCGTGCTGGTCCTGGACTATGGCTCACAGTATACGCAGCTGATCTGCCGCCGCATTCGTGACATCGGTGTTTTCTCCATGATGTTCCCTGGCGACGCCTCCATGGTGGGTTTCAGCTGTGCACGTGTCTGCTGCTGCTACTGCTGCACCCTGTCCCGACACTGGCCTGATCATGGGCAGCAACAGCGTAACGGCATGCTTGGCATGTGGCATACATTGCGTTGTTGTCTCACAAGGGCTTGGTGTGCAGCCTTCCCAGCAGCAAACAGCGTACTGCTGCTAGGTTCAAGTAGCAGCCAAGGCAGGCAGTTGCGGGCGTAATGCCGTGTCAGCCACGCTTGCTGCAGTATCGCTGCGCAAGCAAGCCGCAAGCCTGCAGTGCATAATCTTCTGTACTGAAGCCAGCATTCACAAGCAAAAGTGCACTGCTGCGTGCATCTCCTTGCCATGTTTGCTTGCACGCTGGCGTGTTGCCCTGCAGCATCTGAGTCATGCTTCATCCCTATCCACCACAAGCATGCTATTGCATACATGCCAACCACCTGTCCTGCAAGCATTACCCATGCTGGGCCGTGCCAGAGTACGCGCCGTCCAATTATACAATACTTCAACCCATGTTGCCCCACCCCCACCTCCCCCAACCACCCCACCTCTTGTCACCTCAACACACGCCACAACATTGTTTGACTTTGACTTTGACTGGCCAACCGTGCTGCTTGCAGGATCGCATCAAGAGCGTGAACCCCAAGGTTATCATCCTGTCAGGCGGGCCCAACAGCGTGCACGTGGAGGGCTCACCCCGCGTGCCTGATGACTTCTTCCGTTACTGCCAGGAGCAGAACATCCCAGTGCTGGGCATCTGCTACGGCATGCAGCTCATCGTTCAGGTGCGCGGCAGACGCTTTTATTATTGTGATCATCAGCAGCAGTGCTTGCATATGTCGATGCGTGTTATTGCATGGGGCACAGCTGGGCATCTGCTACGACATGCAGCTCACTGTGCAGGTGTGCGGCAAACGCAGTTGGTAATATAATCTAGCGGGCATTAGAACGGCTAATTGCTGCTCAGCAGTGCATGCATATGCTGCTTCTTGCGCTGAGTGGTGGTATCAGACAGCTGATGCATATCATCATCAGCAGCAGCAGCATGGACAGTAGCAGCAGCACCAGCAGCAACAGCATGCTGTGTGGTGATTGGCGCTGCTCGCACATGCTGCCATGTGTGCTGAGTACCACCTCACTGCCAGTCAACCATCCCCACATAACCAGCTCCCAAAGCCCTGGCTCCTGTGCTACTCTGTCATTCTCATTTGTAACATACTTTCAAACCTGCACGACAGATGCTGGGCGGCGTGGTTGGCAGCGGCGTAGTGGGTGGCGAGTATGGCCGCATGCCCATCCTCATCCAGCCCGGGTCGTGCCTGTACAGCTTCCAGGACAACAGCAAACCCAACGTGTGGATGAGCCACGGCGATGAGGCCACGCAGCTGCCAGAGGGCTTCCAGGTCGTGGCCAAGAGCGAGCAGGTGCGGAAAACTTAAGCAGTTTTGGCATTGTTTTGTTGGTTTGTGGTCGAGTTAAGAAGACATGCTGAATTGTGTGAGGCCGCGCAGCTGCCTGAGGGCTTCCAGGTCGTGGCCAAGAGCGAGCAAGTGCCAAAAACTTTAGCAGTTTGCCATTGTTTTGTTGGTTTGTGATTGAGTTGAGAAGACATGCTGAATGGTGTGAGGCCACGCAGCTGCTTGAGGGCTTCTAAGTCGTGGTTAACAGCGAGCAGGTGTGTTAGGGAGCAGTTGGCATCGTGGTGTTGGTTAGGGGTTGAGTTGAGGACGCCTGCGGCGTTGTGTGAGGCCACGCAGCTGCCTGAGGGCGTGCAGGTCGTCGCCAAGAGCGAGCAGGTGCGGCAGGAAGCAGATAGGCGAAGGCGCTTAGCGAACGAGACGAAGCCTACAATATGCCTGCTTCAGGAGTGCACAATGGATCGGCAAGCCAACATGTGCACTGCTGTGCTGCTTGCGCTGCCTCTTTCACAGTTTACAACCGCACACTGTTGCAGTTCCACACGTGTTGCGCATGTCTCAGCCAGCCCTATACCATCCGGCGCTAATTCTTATGGTAACACTAACCATCCCTTGCTGGCTGCTGCAACCCTGCAGGGTGCGGTGGTGGCCATTGAGAACCAGGCGCGCCGCATCTTTGGGCTGCAGTACCACCCCGAGGTGGCTCACACCGAGCAGGGCACTGACACGCTGCGCCACTTCCTGCTGGACATTGCGGGGCTCACCGCTGACTGGAGCATGGCCGAGGTGCTGGAGACGCAGCTCAAGCTCATTGAGCAGCTGGTGCGTGGCGCTGCAGGGTTTTCAAAACGAGGACATCAACATTTGACAAAGGAACAGCATGTGCTGAGCACAGGGTTTGAGAGTTGCTTTGTGTGACGCTGCAAGGCTGTTTGTTCGAGCAGCAGATGTGTGCAGCTAGTTACACGTGGGACCAGTCATCATCTCAGATGGTGCGCGCCACCATGATTCTGCATGTCGTCATGTGGCAAAGAAACACGAGCAGAAAATCAAACCTTTGGTTGTGTACTCGCTTAGTATGCTGCTGCTGGCGATGCTGGGAAGGTTGAGAATGCCTACTGCGCGTTGTTGCTTGGAAGGTGCTGTACGTCGCACGTCTGCTAGCAGCAGCCACAGATGTGCATGTTAAAGTATCTGCTGCCGCGTGGGTTGCGTTGCCTTTTCTGCTGATATATCTATCTGCAGGTTGGTCCTACGCAGCACGCCATCTGTGCGCTGAGCGGTGGCGTGGACAGCACTGTCGCGGCCACGCTGGTGCACAAGGTGCTGGGCGACAGGCTGCACTGCGTGTTCGTGGACCACGGCCTGCTGCGGTACAAGGTGGGCAGGAAAGCGCGTGCAGTAGATGTATGTATCACAGCAAGCATTGCAGCTAGATGACAGGCTGCACTGCGTGTTTGTGGACCACGGCCTGCTGCGGTACAAGGTGCGCGGCAAAACGAGTACAGTAGATGTATGTATCACAGCAAGGATTGCAACTGGGCAAGGCTAGGCGATAGCTGCGATACAAGGTGTGCAGCAAACCAAGAAATTGCAGCAGTTCTGTTGCTCCAGGCAATGCAGCTAGGCGAAAGCTGCCATGAGTTTTGGCAAGTGAAGTGTACAGAGAGTGCAGGTACAGCAGTTGCTGGGGCTTGCTGGGTCTTGCATCAACACGAGTTGCTACTGCACAATGCTTTTGCACAAGGGCAGCGTAGCGCTTGGAACTCCTCTGTTGGCAACCGGAGCCTTGCAAGTGTTGCTGCTGCGCAGTGTGTGTTTCCTTCACATGTTCTGTCTGGTGCGCTGTCGTACACAATTGGCACCAATCTGGCACTCAATGTGCCCCTCATGCATGCTTGCAAGAGGGTGAGCGTGTGACAGAGATGTGTTGCTGCTGTGCAGTTCTACTCCTGTTCGGCTGAGCTCTGTCTGCTGAGCTCTCAAACACAACTGTGCCCCTCATGCCTGCTTGCAGGAGGGTGAGCGCGTGATGGAGATGTTCACGGAGCACCTGCACCTGCCCGTGACCAAGATCAACCACGCCGACAAGATGCTGAGCGAGCTCAAGGGCGTCACAGACCCCGAAAAGAAGCGCAAGATCATCGGACGCGAGTTCATTGAGGTGTTCAAGGCCTTTGCAAACAAGATGGAGACAGACCTGGGCCACAAGCCAGCATTCCTGGTGCAGGTGCGTGGTGCGCGGGCGCTAACTTGGGAATAGGGTTGCAGGACACGCAGATTGCAGGACACGCAGACTGCAAAGACAATGCAACAGCATGCAGCAATCACCTGGGCCACAAGCCAGCCTTCCTGGTGCAGGTGAGTAGCCTATTATATCATACTTTATATCGCCTATAGCCTGACCGGGTTGCAGGACACGCAGATCGCAAAGACAGTGCAACAGCATGCCGCAATAATACATGTAGCAACGACGCAGGTGGGGGTCCCTGCCACCATCGCTGAACAGGCCACCGCAGGTGTGGGTGCGCGGGCGCTGACTTGTCGGCTGTGTGGATCTGCGGCTGAGCTGTTATTGTGTGGCCTTGCACTCACATTTGCCGAACGTGGGCCACAAGCTGGCTTACGGCTGCAGTCAAAGTGGAACACACTGCACTATGCAGCAGCATGCAGCTGCATCATTTTGCTGGCAAGCTTGCTGCGCCGCCCCCCGCTTCTCATATAGACGAACACAATGATAACGCTGCACAAACCTACCTTACACCAAGCCGGGCGTGGGGCACTGCTGCGGTTTTGCAGGGCACGCTGTACCCTGACGTGATTGAGAGCTGTCCTCCCCCCGGCAGCGGCCAGAAGCACAGCCACACCATCAAGAGCCACCACAACGTGGGCGGCCTGCCAAAGGACCTGCAGTTCAAGCTCATAGAGCCCTTCAGGGAGCTCTTCAAGGACGAGGTGGGCAGCTGTGGTATGGCATCCCTGTTATGCTGATACATCACAGTTTCAATTGGATTCCAATTGCTGCATGTCATACAGCCTTCCAGGGAGCTCTTCAAGGACGAGGTGGGTTCACATCAGCAAGCGAGCAGGGAGGGTTCCACCTACTGCAGCATCACTCTGCAGAACTTGCGTGGTATCATGCTGAAGTACCAGCAGCAGTGGTTCTTAGCTATCCAAAGGCATACCTTGCATGTTGCTTTTTACAGCAGGCATTCCTAATGCAGCAACTGGGGGTTGCTTGCTGACAGTCAACTGCTTGCCGCATACTCGGGGCGTCTGGTCACGACACACGCCAGATTGCCACTGCGCTTGCTCAACCATATCTTGTCCTTGTTATTGCTGCAGGTGCGCGCCATTGGTCGGCTGCTGGGTGTGCCCGAGGCGTTCATCAAGCGCCACCCCTTCCCAGGGCCAGGCATGGGCGTGCGCATCCTGGGAGACGTCACCGAGGGAGACAGGCTGGAGGTGAGCCCGTGGGCTTGCAGCTATGCTTATGCGCTATGTGTATGAATGACTTCAAGGTGTATTTACGGCGATTGTGACCTTGGTGGAAATGTTGGCGAAGCTTGGGAGCACTCTGAAGCTATTGTTGCTGATCTAGATCATTTGGAATCATGCACCCTGCCAACTGTTGCGGGCATCTGCAGCACCCTGCCAACTCTCTCATAAGCTCGGCACATAGCAGCAAATCAGCGCCCATCATCTTCTCATGATATTCTCTGTTGGTGTGTTCATCCTCATATCGTCTTCCTGAAACCCGCTGCAGGTGCTGTGCATGGTGGACGAGATCTACATCAACACCATCAGCAATCCGACAGACCCTAAATCTGTATTGTCTGCTGTCTCCAATGCACTCTGCAGGTGCTGTGCATGGTGGATGAGATCTACATCAACACCATCAACTATCACTGACCTTCCATCTGTACTGTCTGCTGTATCCAATGCACCCTGCAGGTGCTGTGCATGGTGGATGAGATCTACATCAACACCATCAAGGAGTTTGGGCTCTACGACGAGATCTGGCAGGCCTTTGCAGTCTTCCTGCCCATCAAGAGCGTGGGCGTGCAGGGAGACCAGCGCACACACAGCCACGTGGTGGGGCTGCGCGCGGTGTGCAGCAGCGACGGCATGACAGCAGACTGGTACCCCTTCACGCCAGAGTTCCTGCGCACAGTGTCGGCACGCATCTGCAACCAGGTGAGCCGCGGGGTAGGGTTAGGTATGATCTGGCCTCAGTCGGGAGGTGCTGCAGCGTTGGTGCCGCGCTGTGTGCTGCTGTTCATGCGCAAGGCACGATTGTAATGCTTGCATGGTAGCAGCGGGGACGAAGCGGGTGCTTTTAGTTATGTGCTTTGGGGCTTGCAGCGCTGTTTGGGATTTTGTGTAAGGTTTGCTTGCACTGGCTGTGGTACTTTGATTGCTGCATGCCGAAGTTCAGCCTTGTTTTCACGTTTGTCTGCCGCGCAGGTGCGGAGCGTGAACCGCGTCGTGTACGACATCACCAGCAAACCACCCAGCACCATCGAATGGGAGTAAGCAGCCGGCAGCACCCGCGCTGGCAGCGCTGCTGCACATTGCTGCTGGTGCTGCTGCATGGACAGAGGCAGCAGCGGCAGTACGCGGCAGCATGTGCCGCAGCATGTGGCTGGTGTCATCATCATCATGTTACCCATTAAGCCATAGCATCAACGCCATCGGCCCCGCGCCCCTCAAGAGCGGAAGAAAGAGGGAGCACTGCTCCATTGTGTTTGCAAATATTACGCACATCCCAAGCTCGGACAAGATACTCAGCAATGCTCCTAGATATCACTCGGCACACCCCCCTACTACCCCAAATATCATCAGAAACAAAACGCAACAACTTGGTGGATGCATCAGTCAACGACAACACATTGCGCAATTTTTCAGCGCCGCCAGCAACATCACGCAAAACAGACCGAATTTCATCAAGCATAGTATCCCTCTGAGCAGAAGTAGAGGGACAATCAAACATCAGATGTGACAAAGACTCAACACCCTGACCACAAGCAGGACATGCTGTGTTAGAATCAGCTCTGCTGCCACCATAACGACTGGTACGCTCATGCACACAAAGACAGCCCATTCGAACACGCATCAGCAACTCAATACCACGCGTTGGCGCACCAGAACACAAAAAGGGCCTAGCCCTTTTAAAACGCATGGCATCAGCATGTGTAGGGTGCACATGCGTGATGTAACGGCTCAAAGTAGAGTGCTGCAGTGATTCACAAACAATTGTGTCTGCATGCAGCTTCCTGACCTGACGGTTGATGTGATTCTTGCACGCATTAGCTCGATCAGCCGCCGCCTCAACATCCACACCATACTTGCAAAGCAAACTCTGCACATACTTATGCCAAGGTGTCACCGCAACAGCACCACTAGGGCGCTTCCACTCAGCTGAAAACACCTGATGTGGCAACCGACAGTTCTGCATACGCTGAACCCTAAAGTAATACTCCATCGCCCTCTGATGAAGCCACATGTGCAATGGCTTCACACCCCATTCAGCCAGAACAAGTGAAGTGCAAGGGCGCTCCTTGCCACAACGCATCGAGCACTTGATGATGTCAGTCTGCACTTTGTCAATCTGTTGCTGGTGTGATGGGTTGTAGGTTGGCAGGTGATTGGGCGAAGAACTGACATTTGGGAGGGTGGGCTGGTTGGGACAGGTCTGTAGTGGTGGGGTTTGACGCAGGATGGTCGCTTTCCTTGGCTGTTTGATGAAGCGGTATGCAGCTGTAGCTGTGACAACCGCTGCTCTGTTGACAGGAGGTGGCAGAGTACTGCCGTGATAGCTGCTGCAGCAGCTGATAGGTGTGGTTTCCCGGTGGTTCCCGTGTTCTGGATGTCGCTGTTCGTGTGATGTGAGATGTTTGGTGGTCGAAGAATTCAACTTTCTACCAAATATGGCCATCGACCGTAGGTTTTGTGCGTCTGATACGATTGTCAGCAGTGCGCTCTCCTTGGTGCAGCTGTGTGTCTGTCTCGCGATCTAGCATATGTCAAGGGCTCGAGATGTTCTGATACAAGGTGTAACAACAGTTTGTCTGTTGTCCTTTTGCACGCCACGACGAGAGCTGCAGCGATCGAAACAGGGCGGTTTCTTGGGCGCGCACACAGCAACACACCGACCAGCCACGTAATTGCCAGTGTTTTCCCCACAAACAGTTGCATATTATGCACAAAGCCGCTCTCAGAGGTTGACATTCAAACCTGTCTCTCGCCGGCGACACCAGATGCAGCAACTCGGAAAGCAGCAAGTCAGCAAGCAGTACACACGATGGCTGTCAGCCGTAGCTGCAACATGCGCAGTGCTGTGGCTGTTACACTACAAGCTGGGTGTTATGCAGCTGATGGCGGATTTGCAACCTGCTGGAGCAGCAGCGGTAGACTTCTACCCAGAGTCTTCTGGGGTGGCTAGCTTGCAGGGAGCTGACATAGTACTGGTCAGCTACACCAACTCTGGATTATTGGTGAGAATACGATCCATTTCTGTCGCTGAATATGGTGTTCTACCCTACCTTGCAGTGTGTCATGCATGGATGCATGGATGGATGCATGGATGCAAACTGCTGCTGCTGAGCCTAACCTGCTGCTGCTGCTGCTGCTACCGCTACCACCTGCAGAAGTGGGCTCTGAACTGGGCAGCCATCTGCAGCAGCATCAATGCCAAGCATATTGTCGTAGCCTTTGACAGGGATGCAGCAGCAGCGCTGCAACTGAATGGTGTCCTGGTACACGATGCCTCGGGCGCAGCAGCAGCACTGCCAGCCTCTACAAGGTTCAGAGAGACACCTGCACTGTTTAGATTGATGGTCAGTAGGAATGACCTGCTGCCTAATCTTCTATCTCACTGGCGCACATCTAAGGGCAAGACGGGTTGCATTGAAGCAGTACCACCCACAGCAGTAATCCATTGCATCTGCAGTTGCTGGCTGGCTGCAGTCACGTAATTGAACTCCACCACAGCCAACTCGCATGCCACACAGTCGTGCCATTGGCTCGGGTCCAGTTCCACTTGCCGCGTTTTCTCAACACTTGCAGGGCCATGTCAAGGTCAAAATGGCCCTGCAGCTGCAGCAGCAGTACCAGTGGCACGCGATGGTCCTCACCGACACAGACACTGCATGGCTGCAGCACCCAGCGCTGCTGCTACAGCTCTTCCCGTCAGCTGACATAATGGTCAGCACAGACTGCCTATCTGCTGTGGCAGTAGCAACGCGCAATCTGACAGTTCCGAGGTGTCAAATGATGCCTGGGGGCTGGACGTCTGCGTGGAACACAGGCGTAGTGCTGGCAAGAAACACACCAGCAGCAGCTGCGGCGTTGCAGGAGTGGGCTGACAGGTGGGAGCCGTATGCTTGCTGCTGTGTGCAGTGATGAATTGGGGGTCTACATGTGCGCTTGCAGCTAGGTTTCAGCACCGCAAGTTGCATATGGTGTTGCTGGCATTGCGTTGTAAGGCATCACAGCGGCGACGCCACCAGCTGCAGTCACGTGGCAGCTTGGTTGCTGTGAACAGAGCAACACAAGCAATATATGTGGTTGCTGTTGGCGGTCTTGCAGTAGGCCCTACAGCAGACACAGCAACGCATGTGTGACAGCTGCCTGGTTAGTGTTGCTGCTCTTCCCGCCTTATGAACACGCAGGTTGGGCCCTGATGCTCCAAGCAGGACCGCAGAGGGTTGGGAGATAGATGACCAACTTGGGTTCAGCAACATGATAGATGAGGGCTCACTACCTTGGACAAGCGCAGACCTACCACCCAACAGCAGCAGCAGCAGCAGTGCAACAAGCCCAGTCAATGGCATATGGAGTGGTGTACTCTGGGGGTGGAACAAGCGAGTGAAAGTGGCACCCCTGCCTCCCCTTGTAGTAGCAAACGGCCACATTGCGTTTGAGCAGCGCTTGCCAGAGCTGCTAGGAGTTACACCCGTTGCAGTGCACGACACGTTCCAAGTGTACCACGCAGAAGCTGGCAAGCTGTCACGCATGCGCGAGAACAACCTGTGGCTGCTGGATCCACCGGAGCACTTCACTGCAAACTTCCTAACGTATGAGAATATGGTGACGCAGTATGTAGCACGTGTGACGCAAGTGTGGCAGCAGCACAGAGGAAGGCCGATGGCGCTGCTGCATCAGCACCTGCTGGCAGCTGCATTCCAGAATCAGGTAGGAAGCGCTTGCATAGTCTGCACCTGTGGTCACCAAACGTCTAGTTTCACCAGAAGCACCCCATGCTGGGTCCAATCCTCTGCAAGTATCAGCACAGGCACTGGCAGCGAAGAATTTGTAGCCATCCAACAGCAGTGCCTTCGTTGCCGCATCATCATCATGGCCAGTCATGCCATAGCATCCACATAGCCTGCTTGTTGTATGTCCCCCGCAGGTGTTAGCAGAAGCGCTGGCAGCAGCTCGCGCCCTAGGCCGCATTCTTGTTCCTCCAAGGTTCATCTGCTACTGCTGGCAAGACTCCTCTGCATTCACAGACATGCTGGACAGTTGCGAAATGCAAGGCACGGACCGCAAGCCTCCAATGTACTGCTCAGCATCACTTTTCTTAGATGTCTCACAGCCTAACCTCTTGCAGCACATGAGGTACCCAAACTTCTTAGCGCATCCCAAGATGCAGGGGTTAGTGCGCAGCAGTAGTGTGGCAGTACAAGCTGTTGACGGGAGCAGCAGCTTAGCAGCAATGCAGACGGTTGCGGCCACTGCAGCAGGTATGCCAGTGCTGCCGCTACGTGTCAGTCAAGAAGAGCTGGTCACTAGCTTAGCAGCACATGCTGGCAAGGCTGTTATATCCTTGCGCGGTTTAGCGCCGGGGTGGCTAACAGGGCTCACAGATCAAGAAGACGTTGCAGCTGTCACAGATGTCATGTACAACTTAACAGCTACCAGCGGATGGTGCTGCCTGCTAACAGAGAGCACCGGCACATCTGTAGGCCAAGATATGCGGCATGCATTCCTGGGGTACCAAGGAGCGCATCTCACGACAACTGCTGCTTTGCGGCAGCTCACAGCCAGCAACTCCCTCTATGGGGGCAGCAGCAGCACTGGCAGCAGCAGCAATGGTGAGGATGCCATTGCCGATCTGCTGTGGAAGCCAGAAGATGCATTGTTTACTAGGCCAGACTGGTGTGGTGAGTCAGCTGGCTACCTCAAACCCTACAACCTGGAACTCAGCAGGCGGCCGCAGCACCCCTGCAGCTATCTAGCTGGGGTCAGCTACAGCTGGCAGCTGCAGCAGGCCCTGGCAGCAGCATTGGCGGAGATGCACCGGCTACGCGGTGGTGCTGCGGCAGTGGCAGCCAGCTGACATGTGCATTGCACGTCATCATCATCATGTTACCCATTAAGCACGTGCATTGCACGTGACGCAGAAGCGCGCTGAAGAAAGGGTGGGGAGAACCATCAGGTGCTAGGATGGCTGGAGGTGTCAAACGGCATAATGTGCATCATTGTACATCATGATGATCAGCCAGCGCGGCAGGTCTGGGCATTGGTGCTGAACGAGAGACTTGGCAGCTCCCGACCAAGCAAGCTCAGTTGAACTGTTGTAAATTCAGCCCGCCTAGTCCAGCACCAGCAACCAGTCACTGAAGATGATGATGATTGTGGCTGGCTGCTCAGCACGTGCCGCAAGTTGCATACGCATGCACATGCACTCGGAGTACCAGGAGAGCTTGAGCGGGCGCTCCTTGTCAAGATGTGCATTGAGGTTTGATGTTGCTTTTACCTGGAGTCCAGGATCCGATCCTGGATTATGGTTCATCATGAACCTGGGCGGGGTCCGCCGCGGATCTTAGTAAGATATTTCACTATACATGGGTTACCTGCATTATGGTTCATCATACCTGGCAGGTGCGTGCCCATATCCTTTTCAGTTTATTTATTTATTCATCCTTTTCAGTGCAGCACTGAGACGCACAGCCTGGTGCGGGTGCTGACCTTACTGTGTGTCTGTGGTGCCTTGCAGTTGTGCTGCCTGTCACGCCGCAACTTGAGGTGACATCGTGTTCAACAGCGCTGTTGAACACCTGCCAGGTTCATGATGAACCATAATGCTAGCGCCAGTGCCATAATTATGCAAAATCATGATGAACCATAATGCTAGCGCCAGTGGCAGCTAGGCGCCTAGCCGGCTCAGCCTGCTGGCAGCAGAGATGTAAACCGTGGACGCTTTGCTTACTAATGCCAGCCAAGCTGGGACACCCGCTGCAGCGGGATACAGCTGCATCAACGCCAGGCAGTTTCATGGGCGTGTGGACCTGTGAAGCCGTTCTGAAGGTGTAGACAACTTTGTTACAACTACGAATCTCACACAAACAAGGCTTCACGTTCAGCCATGTATGCATTGAACCAACCAGGAGGCCAAACAAGACACCAGCACGGCACGGCCTTGCACCTGGGTACACAGGATTTAGACTAAACAGTCTCCTGACACGGCCGCCTGCCATGCATGTATCTGCTGGTATGTCGCTACAGCTACAGTCAACCTGCTATCAATCCTTCCATACAACGAAACGCACAAACAAAGGCAATATGCATGCTGTGGTTTAAACCCCGACTAGAAACATACCAGCAACACCTTGTATGGGCGCTGCACTAGCTGACAAGCTTGGCACAAATGGTAGCGGCAGGACCAGGCTGCTGCCTCTGAAAGAATCAATACAAAGCAACATCCCCAAACTGCTGTATTGCAAGCAAGACTGTCATGCTGTGGCACAGCTCAAGCGACCTTTTGCAGGGCACTTCATGTAGAGCAACAGTAAGCAACGTCACCATGAAACAGAGGCAGGTAGCAGGTGCGGCATGCAAGCAGTTTCTGCAATTTGCAAGGTAAAAGCACAAGCAAGAGTCTCCTGGTACTTGACATGATCAACCATGACACACGTCACAGATGTGCAAAGGCAGATGTATACTGTATGGTATGTGCAACCAGACACAGCACAAACATGCTCGTGCTCACAGCACAGCCCCATCATTGCGTAGCAGCAACGCCCCATCGCAAGCAAAACATGCAAGGCAATGCGGGTCACTGACACTTGTGCTGTTGGAAACCAGACGCCACGGCGACAATGCAAACAGCAGCACAGATAAAGCAGCAGATATTGCTTGCGGCATGTCATGGTTGAAAGGTGCCGACAGGAACACGTCGATACAGAAGCAGCATAGCTGGCGTTTGCGCACACGCCACAGTACTGTGCCCAAGACCTCGGCACAGCTAACACATGCAAGCCACTCAGTCATATGAAACTCCAAGGTCAAAAAACAAAACACCCCTCTCGCAAGCAAGCAGCCTTGCAAACAGCAAGGTGGCCAGCACCACCTCCTCACTGTTCAGGGGTATAGCTGTCACATGTACCACACCCCAGTGCCCAAGGTAAGGAGACGGCCTGGAATCCCAGAACCCACCATCACACCCCTCCCGTCCAGTCAACCCACCAAGCACAAAAAGCAAGATACAATACACTGATTTTCAACACATCTTTGACCGCACACCAAGCCAAGCGGGGTACACTGGCCTTGGCAGCGTGCAGGCACATCTAGGTCATTTGGTTGTACTCGCAGCGTGCCAACTTCAACAAGAAACGACATACACGGACCATAGAGCACGCATACACAACACAGCACACAACGCACCTCTACCGCACAGTAGTGAGCACCCTGTTTCTGACAACAATGAATCAAAGACAGGGTGCCCGATTGTCAGCAGGCACTGCAACCTGGAATGCCTGCAGTGCCGCAATGTCCTACACACAACGCTGAATCAAACCAACACCCAACCTCTCATAGGCTCCGAGCACATGCGCACGCTGCTGCAAACAGGCAGCCGCTGCTGTGTCTGGAGCCTGCAAACAAGCAGTGCTGTCGTAACCAAGCAGCACGACACAGCACCACCCTTCCCAGCCGTCACCTTTCCAAGTTGCACACCAACATCAAGAGGCCTGTTGGCAGATCGAAGTGCCTGCAGCCTCCCCTCAAGACAGCTAGACAGGCAGCGTCTGCATGCACCCTTCATGCTGACTGGCACATTTGCATCTGCTGCCGTAGTGCGTACCGATGCAGTATGTATGTCAAATGCCCTGGCATGTTGCAGCCAGAGCCTGTCCCTCGGACATCCAGAATTACCTATTTACCCCTTGCATGTATAGATGCCTCCTGCAAACACCGCTGAACTACTGCGGCTCAAACAAAGCATACGCAGCACGGAAAAATCAACGCACATGCTAGACAAGTCTGCGGCTGGCTACCCAAGCCTACCTCTGTACAACAACGCTGACCTACAGCAGCAGCAGCGGTGCGACAGTACACCATGCATCATGCACTGAAGTGCAGAAAGCGCACGTGTAAACCCAATCGCCACTGGTTGCTGCATGCAACTGCAATACCCGGCTGCCTTCCATACAGATTCGTGCTCAACAGGACATCCTGCAAGACTGCATGGAGCCAGCACTTGAAGCAAAGCGCATGCAGTGCCACGTGCACCTGCTGACGTAGCATGCCGCTGCAACACCACAGCGGCCTGAAAGGCAACTCAACACATTCCCATGCAAGCTCAAGGCTGTGGCCCCTGAAAGCTAGCTCCTGGACTTACCATAGCTTCACTTCAACATCCTGACAACGTACCAGTGTTACTCCCATTCTGGGGCGACATCATATGCACAAAGACTGTCACCATCCTGCAACAAAGCAAATAAGCAGCCCTGCCGTGCCAGCAAATCTGTCCAACCAGCACCAGCAGGCTGCCAACTTCTGACAACACATTGCCTGGCCACCAAGACCGTTGATTTATGGTGTCACCTAATCAACAGGCCACACTCGACGACTATACACAGATGAGCCTCATCCACGTACCAAACCGGCTGGTGCGTAAATCCTCGACACCGATCACCTGAACAGGCGCACTGGCGTGGTGCTGCCCTGAGGCATGCCACTAGGTGCCAGGGGTGGTGGCCGCGCTCCTGTGGGTGACAGCGGGTTCCACAGTCCCTGCTGCTGTGGAGGCTGCTGCGACTGGCTGCCCCATAGCTGGTTGACCGGAGGCTGTGGTGGCCGCAGGGGCTGCAGCTGCTGCACCAGCTGCTGGCGGAATAGCTGCTGCGGGCTTGGCAGCGCTGGACCCATCAGCTGCTGGTGCCATGGCTGCTGCATGTGCTGCTGCATGAGCTGTGGCGGTGGCTGCTGCCTCCATGCCTGCTGCTGTGCATGCTGGTGTGGCGGCAGCTGGTGCTGGTGCTGGTTCTGCTGCTGCTCTTCAGGTTCCTGCTCCTCCATGCTGCAATCGTCATCGTCCATGCTGCATGTCTCTGAGTCCAGATCCTGTTCAGTCGACTGACTGCCCATGGTGCCGAAGCTCAGTCTGCGCACTGGCGCCTCACCAGACAGCTGCAGGACAGCAGAA
Organism: Tetradesmus lagerheimii; assembly: GCA_902809745.2. Lineage (NCBI taxonomy): Eukaryota > Viridiplantae > Chlorophyta > Chlorophyceae > Sphaeropleales > Scenedesmaceae > Tetradesmus > Tetradesmus lagerheimii. The sequence goes on along the minus strand of CADDIJ020001496.1, from coordinate 54,521 downwards.
CAGATCAAGGCAGAATGTTGCAAGCATACTGAGTCAGCAACAGCAGCAGCAGCAACAGCAAAGAGATACGGCACAGCAGACGCTGGTGCCCTCCGCTTTGCTCCTCGACTGCAACAACTCAGGTGACCTGGGCGTAATGGAGGCTAGCAAGCAGGGGTGCATGGGTGAGTCAGTCAACAGCAACAAAGGCCCACTGCTGAGCAGGGTAGTTGACATGGCTGGGCCTGATGCTGCCAGCCTGGCCCCTCGCAAGGCCTGGCAGCGCCACATCGCGTTCCCTGGCAACAAGTTCGCAATCTATTGTTGCACCACAGGTGCTGTACTCACGTCAAAATGGCTGAACGGCGCCCGGCCTTTCTTGGGTGCACCAGGGCAAGGCCTGCCAGGCCTGCCCTCAAACGGCAGCAACGGCGCTTTCGGCGTCTCAGAGCCATCTTCACTGCCTCTTGCGACAGGGCTGTGAGCCTGCAGCGCGTAGACAAACAAAAGGCTAGCTGTCAGAGTTTTGCCGTGGCAAGGCCGCACATTAGGCCGTGTGGTGTCACCGCGCTTTCCAAAACATGACATCTACATCAGTTGATAATTTGCGTTCATTGCCCGCCCCAACCCGGCCATGCTGGGTGCGTGACGCACCTGGTAGTGTCCAGGCGAAGCATATCCATCAGGCTCGACTGTGGCAGACCCCACAGCAGCCGGTTCTCCTCTTGAGAAGTTAATGTACTCAAACGGATCGTTCGCATCCATGGCAACGTGCGTGTGGAGAAAAGTCACAGGTTCTGTCTTCGAACGCAGCCTGTAGTATCTTAAGTCCCCCTATAGTACTTGTCACAGTAACGACAAGGCATTACCGCGCTTGTGTATGTCTGGGCGTGTTGTGATGCTCTGTTTGTTCAAACAAGGGGAGTGACTGTTACGGCGGGAACCAGAGCAGACCCTTGCAGGCGTTGCAGCAGCTGCTGGTCGAAAAAAATCTCGCTGTTTGTTTGATGCATGCGAGTGCTTCGGAATCAAAGGTGCGAACTTCTACAAAACCCTGTGGCACACGTCACTGGCACCAGGAACACCCACTATCGTTGGGGAGGCTTTGATTTGTTCGATCCCGATGTCTGCGCAGTCGCGTTGCTTTGGGGCTGAGGCTCCTGCACGCTTTGAGCACATTGCTTGGTGTGAGTTTGCAACACACTTGCATGGGATCGGGTATGGATGATAGCGATGTTGAGTTCCAAGATGAATGGGAGGAAGTGCAACAACCTATAGCTGCAGCTGCCGCAGCTGACCAGCTAAATGGGGACATCACCATCAACCTTTCAGGCAAGGCACAGCACACACCACATGCTCTCATGCTTGCAGGATGTGCAGTGCATGTCTGGTTGGCATTTGAGCATTTAAAACGGCATCTGCATGTGGTTATATGTAAATGATTGACACGGCACAACAAGGCACTGCCGTGCCTGCTCAGTGCGCAGCATGCTCAGCACGCCACGTGTATCTGCAGCTGTGCTTGAGGAGCCCATAAGCAAGCAGGCTTCATGCATGTCCGTAATAAGTACAGTACGCATTGTGCACATGTGCGCTGCTACAACCAGGGGGTGCAGATGATCCAGAGGCAGCAGATGGCCGCAAACGCCCTCCAACCAGGACGTACACCAAGCAGGAGCGTGAGGCAGCTCTCGAGGTGTGTGGCAGCAGCAGCAGCAGCGGCGCTGACGTTGTACAGTTGTACGCAGCCAGGTGAAGTTACAGCAGCAGAAGCTGCAGTTGTAGCGCTTCTCTGGCGTGCCTGCGCAGCTGAGTGGCGTACAAACGTAGCTGTTGTCACCTGAAGCCGCCGCCAGCAGCACAGCACCTGCAGCAACGAGCAGGAAGCTCACGTAATTGCATGCGTGTTACACTATCGATTCGGCCTCAGCCTAGATCGGCACACATGCCATGGCCAGCAAAGTAGCTTGCAGTTGTTACAGTTGTGACTGCATCATCACTGCTCATACTCCTTTGTGTGGCACATGTCATGCCCTGTTGCCGCAGGTGCACCGCGTGCATGCCCTATGCTTGCTGGCGAGCGCTCTGCTGCATGACCAGGCAGCATCCAGCAGCGAGCTGCAGGTGTGTGCGCACTGCTGGTCCGCATAAGTAGCTTTGCAGGGCCTGCACAGCAGTGCTGCAGGGCAGAGCGCGGTGGTGCTGTGGCCATTAGTAAGCGTTGCAGAGCGCCACAGCCGGCACAGCAAGCATACCAGTGGCCGCCTGACTGCAGCAACGCGTTGGCAGCTTGGGGGCTAATTCGTACCTGTGTTTGCAGAGGAAACCAGTCAAGCATCATTGGGAGTTAGTCCAGTTGGCAAGTAGTAGTTGCTGCCTGTAGACTAGCCAGTGGCCCCTGCGCAGGACAAATCAATCGCCAGTCTGACCTTGCAGGCTCATTACCATCGCAGCTGCCTTGTTTCTGCTGCGCCTGTTATCACTGCTGCTGCTGCTGCTGGTGTGCAGGCGCTGCTGCTGTCGATGCTGCCAGCAGACCTGCTAGATGCAGCCTCAGCAGCAGCAACCTCGGAGGATCCCAACGCAGCAGCATGGCTGCCAGGCCTCCTGCGCTGGTTCCATCGCTGCTTCACAGCCACTGCGCTGCCATACTTAAAGCAGCCCCAGCAAGGCGGCAGCAGCAGCAGACCATCATCATCACACGCAGCAGCAGCAGCAGGAGGGGCCAGCTGGCAGCATGAAGTGCTGCAGGATTTGAACATGGGCGCAGGGTTTGTGCCAGTGCAGCAGCAGCTGCTGGGTTGTGTGGCTGACAGGCGAGGCAGCTGTGAGCAGCTGGGTGCACTGCTGGTGGCAACGCTGAGGGGAGTGGGCTTCCTCACACGCAGCGTCTGGTGGGTATTGACAATATTCTGCTTGATGTACCGCTGCAGCAGCATTGGATGTAACCTATTTCTTTCTGGTGCAGTTGCGGGGTGTAGTTCAGATGCTAGGTGTAACCAAGCAGTGGTTAGGCTCATCATCTGCAGTATGGTTTGGCTTTTGCAGCTTTCACTGCTGGGCAGCTGCAGCAGCGCTGCTGAGCAAGATAGGGTACTGCTATGGCTTGTCTGGTGCACACTATATGTCTATGCATGCTGGTAGCATCGCTGCATGCTGTTCACACACATTATTAATATGAACTTATTGTATTATTATAGTTAGTGTATGTCTAATATTGTATTTCGATTCTTTCTCATGTTCATGCTGGCCTCACAGGAGCTTGGAGCCACTTCCCTTCAAGCCAGCAGCAGTGGAGGCACTGCTAATAGGCAGAAACCTCAACCGCAGCAGCAGCAGCAGCAAGGGCAGGGCAGCAGCAGCAGCAGCGGCTGATGCAGGCACCAGCAAGACAGGGAAGAAGCGTGGGCGCACTCCTGCTGGTGTTGGCAGTGTCAGCGCAGCAGCTGCAGCTGGCGGCAGCGGCAGCAGTGGCAAGAGGCAGCGGCGAAGTGGCAGCAAGCACGCTGAGCAGCAGTCAGCTGCAGCTGCAGCTGCAGCTGCAGCAGCAGTCGATGCAGCAGCAGCAGCAGCAGCAGGGGAGCGGCCCAGCATGCGCAAAGGTGATGAGGAGTTTGAACGCCAGCTAGCAATGGCTATGGCTAGCACAGCAGCAGAGGCAGAAAGCAGAGCTGCTGCAGCAGCACACGGCAGCACAACTCTCACTAGCAGCGCCAGCGGACACCTACACAGCCCTAGCAACAACAGCAATGCGGCTATACGGCCGCCCAGCGGCCAACCCAGCAGCAGCAGAGCAGACCCTAAACCCAGCGCCAAACATCACTCGTCGGGTCCTGGTGCACTTGCTGATCTGATACACAAAGGCGCATCGCCAGCCGCACTAAAAGCAGCAGCGCAACCAGCAGCCGCCGTAACGCCGAAAGGCTGGCTCTGGGCCCCGAACCCTACTGGGCTGGGTTCAGTGCCTAGGGTTTGGTCCGAAGTTTATATTGGCAGCAGCGCCAGCGGCAGGTGGCTGCATGTTGATGGTCAGTTGGGCTGTTGGGATCAGCCGGGGGTGGTGGAGGCAGCAACTGCACGGCAGCAGCCGGTAACGTATGTGGTGGCGTGTCAGGCTGGTGCTCCCAAGGATGTGACCTCGCGGTAGGTGGCGGGGCACTACTTCGTGCGGAATTGCGATATCATGTCACAAGTAAAGCGCATCATGCTGTTAAGGCTTGGTGTGAGATGACACATGTCACTCCCAAGGATGTTACATCATGGTAGGTGGCGGGGCATACTATGGTTCAACTTCTGTTATACTCTTGAGTACACGTCTGACAATGATGGTTCCACATGTCAGCAGGAAGTTGGGTTGCAGGATCATGCTGATGTGGATGTCATCAGGCATCCATTGTGCCAGGAGCTGATAGCATGTGGAAGCAACAGGCAAGTGGAGCGGTCAATGCTCAGATGCAGCGAGTGCGGTCAGCGCGCAACTGCTAAGCAAGATGCATGCCTACAGTGGACAGCGTGTGGCTGGTGCCATTGTTTTATTGAATGTCAAGTTTTGTGTTGCTTCGCCACATCTCTTGCATCTTGTGTGCGCTTGCAGGTATGCTGCAGCTGATGTCATTGTTTGTTACGCCGTCTGTTATATTTTGTATTGCTTCACCGCTGTTGCTACAGGTATGCTGCCAAGTACACAGAGAACAAGAAGTGGCGTGATGAGGCATGGTGGGCAGGCACCATGGCAGCACTGCGCAGCACAGCAGCACACCTGCCACGACACCTCGCAGCACAGATGGCTGCACAGCAAGCCCCAGCAGCAGCAGCAGCAGCAGATAGTGAGCCTGCTGCAGTCAAACAACAGCTGCAGCAGCAGGAGGAGCAGCAGCAGCAGCCCACCGCCAAGCGACAAAAGACACAGCAGCTGGCACAACAAGCAGATGGCACTGCCAGCAAACACAGCCCACTTCAGCAGCCAAGCTTGCCAAACCCAGCAGCCCCAACGTCACACACAACTGCTGGTTCTGAAGCAGCAGCAGCAGCAGCAGCAGCTGGTGGTGGTGATGCTGCGCTGCGTGCTGTTCGTGAGGATGCCGAGCTTGCTGCTGCTGCTGCCAGGCAGGCCGCGCAGCCCCCCAGCACCATAGAGGGCTTCAAGGTACACCCGCTGTACGTGCTGGAGCGGCACATACCACAAAAGCAGGTGAGGTTGCATTGTGCATATGTTGGACTTGCTGCAGCACAAACAGCAGCAGAAGGTCAACGTGAATGGCATCTGGTGCTGCAACGTTACAAGCAAGATGTCTAGACAGATCTGTATTCTGTGCAAGGGGAGTAACCGGTGTACGTGCTGGAGCGGCACATTCCACAGAAGCAGGTGAGGTTGCGTTGTTTATTGCGTGTGCTGCAGCACAAACAGCGGCGAAAGGTTGACATGTACTCTAGTAGCCTCTGGCGCTGCAGCGGCACAAGCGAGATGTCTAGGCAGGTCTGTCTTCTGTGCAAGGGGAATAACCGGAATGCAAGGAATGACCTCCTTCTGCGTGTGCCGGTGTGTGTTCTGTAGGCGCTGCTACCCGGTGCTGCCAAGCTGGGTTTACACAAAGGAGAGCCGTACTACTCACGCAGCGACCTGCAAGACGCGCACATCTGCGGTCAATGTGCTCTGCTTTTGCCGTTATGCAGTCAGCTGACTGCCTTCTACGCTGTGCTGCTGTTTGCTCTGAAGGCGCTGCTAACCGGTGCTGCCAAGCAAGGGTTACACAAAGGAGAGCCGTATTACTAGTCACGCAGTGACCTGCAGGACATGCGCACCTGCGGTCAGTTTGCTCTGCTCGTGCCCTTGTGCAGCCAGCTCACTGCCTTCTGCCCTTTGCTGTTGTTTGTTCTGCAGGCGCTGCTACCCGGTGCTGCCAAGCTGGGGTTGCACAAAGGACAGCCGTACTACTCACGCAACGACTTGCAGGACCTCCACACACGCCAGCACTGGCGACGCCTCGGCAGAGATGTAAAAGAGTGCGAGCTGCCCCAACCTGCAAAGCTTGCGAAGAAACGCGCGATACCTGCTGCAGCCGCAGCTGGCAGGGGCAGGGGGGGCAGGGGTGGAGGAGGGTTTAGAGGAGGCTGGGGTTCTTGGCATCGCAGTAAGTCTGGCGGATCGGCAGATCTGGACTCTCAAGGGAGTTTGGCAACAGCAGCAGCAGCTGGTGGGGGTGATGAAGATTTTGATGCTGATGGGGAGCTTCCAGCAGCAGCAGCAGCAGCAGCAGCTGGTGGTGACAGTGAAGCATCAGCCATGCAGCAGCTGTATGGACTGTGGCAGACAGAAGAGTGGGAGCCGCCACCCGCAGTTGATGGCAAGGTGCCACGCAACGAGCATGGCAATGTGGAAGTGCCTCCCTTCACCAAGTCGCTGCCAAAAGGTAAGTCGTCTGGTTACGTATGTTTACATTCAGCAAGTACTGCTGCAGCAGCTGCTTTCTGAAGGGATGGACTTTGTAAGATTATGCCAACATATGTGTTGTTATTGATAACGTTGCAAGGCTTGAGCGTCTGTTGATGGGCTGTGGCAGACGGAGGAATGGGAGCCGCCACCCGCAGTTGATGGCAAGGTGCCACGCAACGAGCATGGCAATGTGGAGATGCCCCCCTTCACCAAGTCGCTGCCAAAAGGTGAGTCGTCTGGTTGCGCAGTTGATTGGGCAAGGTATGCTGCAGCAGCTGCTGTCCCAACATTGTGCCAACATATGTGTATAGTACTCACTGTGCAAGGCTAGCGGGGGTATTTGTGCTGCATATGGCTGAACTACAGCTCACAATGTAATGTTTAGTCATCTGTTTTCAACTATGCAACTTTGACTGCTTTTACGGCCTTACAGTCATGTGCTGTGCTGTAGCATGACCACAGTGCAGCTGTCTTATCACAGCCTGGAGATGCTCAACTGGCCCCCCAGATGCATTCACCACTAGCCACACACCTGCTCATCAACATGCCAGCTGTCTTGACTTTCCGCCACATGTAGCGTCTCTAAACGCTACAACACGCTGAGCTGCCGCCGGATGCACGCTGCCTTGCAGGCACCTGTCACATTGCAATGCCCAGTGTTGCTGCTGCTTGCCGCAGCCTGGGCGTGGACTATGCGCCTGCGCTGGTTGGCTTTGACGTGCAAGGCGGACGCAACCTGCCCAAAATCCTGGGCGTGGTGGTGTGTCAGGTACGCAGATTGAACGCTGCTGTTGCGTGTATGATGTGTTGTACATGGCAGTGCGCATGTGCTTCTCGTGGAAACGTGCTTTTGGTGAAAAGGTGGCACTTTATTGCTTGCCGTTCACATGCTGCTCAAGGGGTGGGGTAGCTACAGATGTGACGGTATTGGCAGAGCATGCACAGCCAGCAGAGGCCATTTTGGTTAACAATGATACACAATGCTGTGTTAGATGTGCTGGGCAATGTCCCATTCAGCGCCAGTGTACTTGACTTGCTGGGCACGTGCAACACCTCGCATGTGTTTGTTCGCCATCGGCGTTAATCATCAGCTATGGTGTCACTGCTCTAACTCTGCTGCTGCTGCAGGAGTTTGAGGAGGCAGTGGTGCAGCTGCACCTGCAGCGCCAGGCCGACAGGGCAGCAGCAGAGCAGCAGCAGCAGCGGCAGGAGGTGGAGACGGCATGGCGTCGGCTGCTGGGCAACATGTGGACACGCCTGCAGCTGCAGCGCAAGTATGGAGGCGATGCAGATCCCTCTGCTGCTGCTGCTGCTGCTGCTGCTGCTGCTAATGGGGCTGTACCTCAGTCTGCTGGGCGTGCCAAGGAGATAGTCAAGGGGATGCATGCAGCAGAAGAGAAGCAGGCCGCAGCAGCGGCTGCTGCTGTAGTTGGTGCTGCCGCTGGTGCTGCAGCAGGTCAGCAGGCTGCACGGGTGGGAGGTGGCAGACCGCCGAGAAAACCGCCAGGGGTGGTTGGTGCTGTAGCAGCAGCAGCAGCAGCAGCAGCGGCAGCAGCAGGTGATGGTGGTGATGATGCGGGTGGGAGCTTGCAGGGTGCTGGTGACAGCAGTGGTGCTGCAGCTGCAGCTGGTTTGGATGCAGCTGCTGATGACAGGCCAGAACAGCAGCAGCAGCAGCATGAGCTGGAAGGTGTTGAGGTTGAAGAGTTCTAATCAGCGCGAGCGTGTTGGTACTGCAGTGCGTTGCCTACATGCATCAAGAGGATGTGGACAGGGCACACTTCCCACTTTGCGTGCTCTGCAGTCACTGCTGAAAGGTTGTGAGTGCCTCGCAGCTCACTGACGCAAGCAGGCAGTTTCTACCTACAGCGCTACAGCTAGAGCGCTCTGCAAAACCCCAGCTGGCTGCATGAGTTACTGATGTAACATCTGTATGAGTTGCAACGGGACAACCTGCGCCTCGTTCCGCGCTCAAACGGTGGCAGTGCAAACCAGCTGGACCAAGGTGACCTCAGAGGTGACCACGGCAACAAGCCAACCGGATCGCGTGCGAAGCTAGCCAACTTGGACGCAATGCCTGCTCACTCAGTGCTGTCCTAGTCACCTGCAGGAGTCGGCTGCAATTACTCCTGCTGTAGATCATGGCACCAGGGCCGTCAATTTCGCCCAAGGTCAAGGTTGCGTTCTGCTTGTCACATGCAGAAGCCACTAGGTATGACTTCCAGCTAAGGTATGGCTTACAAGGATTGATTATTATTAGCCTATGACCGTTTGAGCTGGATGATCCACCACTGCGCAGTTCGTGCATGTACAGCCCACGCAGCGCAGTGTCGAGCATAGAATAGCGCCGCGCTGCGGCAGCCGCAGGCAGGCTGCAGCAGGAGGGGTCACTTGCCAAGTTCCAGTGATACCATTTCAGGTGGTCATTACAGCTTGCTAACAGTGCTACGGTTGCAGGCACATGCCTCAAATCTGCATGGCACAACTACACACACACTTCCGCCTGGACTCAGTAGTGTGCCAAGACACCGACCGCGGCCAAACTGCTGCTGGCAGGCCGTGCATGTTCATCATGCTATAGCTGTCCCCCAAACAGAGTTGTGCCGCACACACGTCATTGTTATCGTCCCATACTATCACACACATATCAGCTGCTGGCGCAAGGCTTGCCAAGGCCTGTGCCCGCTGGGTTGTAGTTCTTGGCATAGCGCACGTTGGCGGGCACCATGCCGCAGAGCTTGGGGTTGTTGTGCACCATAACGGTGGTGAGGTGGCCACTGACCAGCATGGACAGGTTACCGCTGAAGTCGTTGTGCGCGATGTGGAACTGCGTGAGGTTGGCCGCAGAGCGGCTGCACAACAACAGCACAACACGGTGCAGCAGAGGATCGGCAAAGTTAGTCGAGAGATGTGGAACTGCGTCAGGTTGACTGAAGTAGGTGTGTGCAATGTGAATCTGCCGCATGTGTGGGAATCAGCAGAACGCAAAGCCGGTGTGTAAGTGAGGGAGGTGGTGCGGCAGGATCCAGGAGGATCCTGAACCTGCACTGTTGCAGACTGAGTGAGACCTCTGCAGTGGTTTGCCGCATACTATGCCGGCGGCTGCCCAACAGCACAACACTATGAAGCAGAGGATCGGCGAATTCAGTGGAGCGCCATGTGGAGTTGCACGAGGTTGGCTGCAAGGTTGGCTGCATAAGCGCTCAATCGGGTACTACCCGTCAAGCACCAGGGAGAACACATGCGACAGGGAGGGGGGATTAGCGCATATGGGGCCGGCAACAACAAGCACACACCTGCGCAGCATTAAATGGCTTGCAGGTGTTTGTGAAGTGTTGCAAGGCCACGGGCCTAATACATGAAGCAAGGCCATGGACCTAATAGGCACACACGCGGCACATTCGCACAGACACCTGAACATGCAAGTTGGCAGACCGCATCGCGCTGGCAGTACCACACACACTAGGCCCTAGGCGTGCCAGCTACTATATATACGGCCAGTGGCCGTACTGCTGTACAGCGCATTTGCTTTCCACGTACCTAAAAAACATGGGGATGGTGCCTGTCATGTGGTTGTTGTCAACCTGGAAGCGGCGCACCCCCCTGGTCATTGTGCCAAAGGCCTCAGGGATGGTGCCGATGAGGTTGTTGTGCTCAAACTTGGCCTCTGCAGCAGGTTGGGGAATTACCCACAGGGATACAGCAGCGGCAGCAGCAGCGGCAGCAGCAGCGGCAGCAGCAGCGGCAGCAGCAGCAGTCTCTGACCAAATGTGGGGGCACACATGTGCAGCCCTTGCCCAGCCCTTGGCCTGAATACAGTGCACTAATGACCAGTGAACCAGTGTGGCATAGGTGATCCAAGGTGGGCAATCGTGACAGCTAACGCAGTACAGCAAGGGACAATGCTTCTGAAGCAACATCTGTCACCAGAAACGGAACATGCAGCAGCTAGTGCAGCAGGAGGGGGACGCTGCTTCCCTGTGTTCAGTCCCATGCTAGGTTACAGTGCTGCTGCTTTCACAGACGTCCAGTCACCACCTAGGACAATACCGTGCTGCTGCTCTTGCATGCATTACAGCACAAATGCCTGCGCTGTCCTACTCAGGCGCAGCCATCTGCGTCGGCTTCTGTACGCGCGCCGCATGATGCAGTCAACAGCACCCATATGGTACATGGCTGCAGGCAGATCAGTCTCCTGGCATGGCACACGCTCACCTGTAAGGCGTGGCAGGCTTGCGATGTACTCTGGCAGTGTGCCAGTGAACTGCAGGCAGGTGCGACGCAGCAGCACACCGTCAGCAGCAGCATGGCATGAATCCCCAGATCAGCTGGTGGGTGTCAGCTGGACAGCGCAAGGCGATGCCCTGGCATGCTGCTCACAGCGCAGCTGCTACTGACCAGGAAACACCGTATGGACAACAGCTTGTAGCCTGATATTTTAACAGCTGGTGCTAAGCAAGCACCAAGAACGTTGCTGTCAGCCACAGCCTGCTAACGGCACACATATTCATTTGGCATTCAATTCCAATTAATTCCTAAAGTGCTGTAGCCCCTTCAAGCCCGCGCACCCTGTTGTTGCTGAGGTCCAGCTCCTCTATGCCTGGGAAGCACTTGCCCAGCCAGCTGGGGATGGGGCCTGCAGCAGCAGCAGCAGCAGCAGCAGCAGCAGCAGCAACAGTTCGCTGGTGTTGCATAGGATCTGGCTGGCATCACCAATCGTCGGCATACTCTCAGCCAGCTGATTACAGCCGCGCTTCAGCTGCATTTCTATGGCTTGAAGTTCGTCAAAGGGAGCTGCAACTGTGGCGCATACCTAACGAACATCGTTGTGCCTGCAGCACTTGCCGTAGCTCCCGTCACACTACTAACATGCAGCATGTCAAGGTCTTGACTCTGCTGCTGCTGCTGCTGCCAGCCGCAAACCTGTGAGGTATCCCAGGCCCTCCTTGCCTCCAAAGTCGAACTCGCGCAGGCCAGTCAGCGCACACGCCTCCTTGGGCACGGGGCCGTTCACCTGCAGCAAGGGTGAGCATGCTGGTTGAGCTGCACGTGTGCTACTATAACATACAGTGTGCTGCACTATCTCTCTACACTATCTATCGGATAGACATGATGTGTGCGTTGAGCCAGGATTGAAGCCACAGTGAGCCCGCCAGGAGGCACTTGATAGGCACTGCAGGATGTTTGTATGCCGCACTCGCATACAATGCAAGTCAGCTGCCACCAGCAGTTATGTGGTTTGCCGAGTTGAAGCACAGCATGCTGTGCTGACAGTGCTTTGGGGACACTAGTGAGCAGCACCAGCAGCAGCAGCAACAGCTGAGCTGTTTCCAGTTGGATGAATGCCCGAAGCCAAGCATAGCTCTCACTTTTTCACTGGTGATGTGGGAGCTGGTCACGATACCATCCCTCGCGCCATTGCCAGACTCACCCCACCCTGCAAATGCACACGGTATGTGATCAATCTGTTGTTGACTCCTACCCTCCTGTCGAGCATACTCTCTTCACGCATGAAGCCTATCTGTGCACAGCCGCTGTGCACTGACTGCATGCGGCATGCAAGTCATCAAGCACAGGTGCTACTAATAAGACCTGCATGTGGTACCAATTGCCAATTGACTGCATGTGGCATGCAAGTCATTAGAGTCAGCTGCTACTAATGGGACCACTAAAGATGGTGCAGCATGTAGGCTGCATAGCGGCCAAGACAGCCAGTGGCAACAGTCGTAAAGCGCACTGCGCTTTGCAGGGCCTGCAATGCCCTGCATAGCCGCACCTGTGCTCTGGCCCCTGCAGTGCATGTGGTACCAATTGCCTTCTACATCGTTTCCACACGGGTCGCAGGTGCTTTCGGAGGTGGCAGGGTGTGTGGGGCAGGTCCATCGGCTGGTGGCAGCACGCCAGTACGGGCTGCGTGTGTTCATGGCATCCCTGAATGCTATGAATCTTGCCACTGCACAGCACAGCAGGAGGCAACAGCAGCTGCAGGAGGAGGTGCACCACTTCAAGCGACGTTCATATGTACAGAAAGGCCCCAGGCTTGCATTTGGTGCAGGTTAGGGCAGGCCAAGCTTTGGTGGTGGCCACAGCCTGCAAGTGCATGCACTTTGCTGCTGCTGTCAGCATTGATGCTGCTAATCAACCACAAAACCCAGGAGACTGCGCTGCTGCTATGCAGGGCAGTGTGCCAGCGCTGCCCTGCATGTCCTCTGCAGCTGCTTCTGTGCTGCCACAGGCTTACTCCTGTTCTTGCCCTACCGTTGCTGCTCATCATCTGGCTGTACTGCCTCACTCACGTTGATCTGGCTCCGTGTATGCCGAAGACAGCTGCAGATGCGCCAGCAAGAGCACGCTGGCGAGGCACAGCAGCAGCCCCAGGCCGTGATGTGCGAGTTGTCTGTGCGCTGCCATGTTGTCTCTGCCGTCGTGCTCGAGATGGTGAAACCCGTGTGCAGAAGCCTTCAAAGATGGAGTCCAGTGCAAAGAATTTTGTCGCTCTGCTGTGTGTCATGCGTATCAGTTGTGTCTGTCTCCGACGAGTGCCACTTTGGACGACAGGTAGCTGCAGGGAGTTGCGAGCTGGTACAACCACGTGTCTCAAAGCCGAAGCATGAGCGACAGACCTCCAAATTACGAGTGAATTGAACAAGCCAAGCCCGCTCGCCAACCAACTGCTGCCAACCGAACTTTGGACGCGGGCGGTTAACACCAGGTGCCTGCTCTGCACCAGCCTGTAGTTCGCTGCGAATGACGCCGAACAGCCTCCAGAAGCACAGGCTGCCGCATTTGCAAGCTCACGCTTCCAGCCCTGCTGCCAACCGCTGCTTGTATTCTGCTGCTGTGTACTTCTCCCACTGGCCTGCACCAGGCTGCCCCGTGCAGACCAGCACATGGCTGTGCCACTCCAGCAGCTGCATACGATGCCCTACGCTCACGTAGCTGCTGCACGCTTGCCTCACCAAACCATAAACCACAGCCTCACTCTTGGGGTCCAGCGCTGATGTGGCTTCGTCCAAAAAAGCAAGCTGCGGTTTATGGTACAGCAGGCGCACAAGTGCTACGCGCTGCTGCTCACCAAGGCTCAATACTGCTGCCCAATCCAGCTCTGTATCTAGTCCCGTCTGGAATCTAGTCAGCAGGTGGCCTAACCGCACTGATTGCAGCAGCTGCTGCAGCTGGGCATCCGTGCTACTGTCGCTGTCAAGGCTACGGCCGCGCATGTTGATGCATGTGCTGCTGGAGCCTGCAGAAATAGGCCCGGATGCATCCAACTGATCTGCTGCTACTACTGCTGAGGGAGTGCTGCTGCTGCTGCTGTGTTGGCACCAGGCTGCTGGAAACAGCAGCTGCTGGCGCAGGTTGCCCAGTGGCATGAACGGTTTCTGCAAAATACGCAGCAACAGCAGCAGCAGCGGCGGACTTTGATAGCCGATCACCGACCTTGCACAGGACAGTCATGAAGCAGCAAGCCCACCAGCAAGTGCACGTAGGTGGTGGGCCACACTGTGAGCACAGTTGACAGCCGCACATACCCAGCCACGAATATCTCATACCCATTGCATTTGCAGCACACCTGCTTCAAGGCAAATAGCGTCAAGGCTGTACAGCACGGCATGCTTGCATGTGTGTTTGCCGTGCAGTTTCACCTGTGGCAGGAAGAACAGCGCCTGGGGTGGCGGCCCCCGCACTGTGCCGCTGCCAACGGTCCACAGCCCTGCAATCACGCGCAGCAGGCTGGACTTGCCACAGCCCGAAGGCCCCATCACCAGTAGGGATTCACCTGCAGGCGCGTAAAGTGCGGAGGTGAGTTGGCATCCATGGTGTTATGCTCTATGTTGTTAGATGCAGCATCAGGATGCTGCCGCACGCAGCCAACAACATCGTGTGCTGTTGACGGCCTTGCTAAGGATCTGAGCTGCCTTGCACGAATGGCAACACACAGGTGCTTCCTGGTGCTGTTGTGATGCAGCAGCACCTCTTTGCACATACCCTACTAGACAGTTTATCACATGTGCTGTTCACCCAACTCACCAGGCGCTATGCTGAAGCTCAGCTCTGAGCACACGCAAGTGGGCATGTGGTGCCGCCCAGGCACCCACGCACACAACTCCTCAGCAGAAAACCCTGCAGCAGCACCATCCATCAGCCGCAGCACACGCGACGGCCGGCCACCACCGCTGCCATCCCTACCAGTGCTCACGTCCCACTGATGACTTGCTGCAGCACCTGCTGCTGCTGGTAGTGCTTCTGTGCTGCCGCTGGCACGTCTGTTGCTGGCCCGATCCGCATGCACCAGCAGTCCTGTCGCCTCCCCAACTTCTGCATCGTCTGCATCACTTGCTGCTGCTGCTGCCTTACTATCTGCAGCACCCTTCGCCTCACTCTTCGCTGGCACATTCTTCCGCTTGTTAGCGCCTAAACTAATGATCCTAAGCCCTGTCAACGCCCCCCAGAGCCCTGCAGGCCCTGCTGCTGGCTGTTCAAAGCCCTGCACAGTGCCGCTACCCCCTGCATCAACGTCTGCTGCTTGCAGTGCTGTAAGAAGGCCGTCTAAGCGGACCGTCTCTGCTGCTAGGCTTGAGAACTCGTCTAGTTTGGCTAGGATGAGACCTAGAGCACCTTCCAGTACTTGAAACGCATAGCTTGCCTGCAGTATCAGATAGCAGAATAGTACAATCAGCACACAGAGCACATGCACCTTCCCCCGCTGCTGGCCTGCGGCGCAAAGGATGCAGGGAAGTAAGACTAGCACTTGACACAAGTGCAGTAGCAGCAACACAGCAAGGAGCGCGGCACATTGCTGCACTACACAAGCTGTGCACACAGTAACTAGCGTGTCTTTAGGCTGTGTGCTGCTTGGCCTGACTTGAGGCGCTTTGCAACATTAAAGTCTGAAGCAGCACCTGCATCAGCAGCAGGCCCGCATAATAGACTCTTGCAATGTGGCATCCACATGGCATCACATGTGCTCACCTGAGTCAGTGTGCCAAAAGGTATCTTGCCTTGAAAGTAATCCGGAGCTAGCACCAGCGACGGCAGCAGAATGGTGGCATATGTATATGTTGTCACCTGCAAGGGAGCAGTGCAGACAGATAAAAATTAAGACCAGGATGCCAGCAGCATAAACAGACTGGGGTGCAGCAGGGGCGATAGCTTGCAGCTACTATATACACACGTGCGTGACCAGAGTGCACCGAGCGTTATGCTGGCCAATACCAAGCCCAAGAGCATGAACCCAAGCTTCCTTGTTATTGCAGCTGTCCATGCCTGTACAAACTGCATCCATTTAGTGCTACAACGACAGCCCGTTATCATTCCCGTCACATCACGTCACCATGAACACAAGGTGAGCTGAGGTCGTCATAAACAGCAGTAGGCAGCTCACCCACAGTTCGTACCAGCCCAGCCAGCGGATGCGGCGCAGCAGCACCACCAGCATGGCAGCCAGCCGCTGACACAAGTCTGCTGCCTCCCGCTCATCACCGCCATAGAACGCAATGGCCTCAGCATTCTCCCTGCATGCATGACAACGTGTGTTTCAACCGTCATGCATCATACTATGGCGTGACACACACAGCAGAAAATGAGCACTGTGGCATAAGCCAGGCAGCACCAGCACCAAGTGCCTGCAACCTTTGCTGCCACATTGCGCTGCGCTAGCCTTATTGTCACGTCATGTGTCTGCCCTGCTGCTTGCAGGAGCATGCGCCCAACATCATTCATGGCAAGTCCACTTCCGCTGCTTGCTGATGCATCACACCGTCCCACATACTGCACAGCGAAGGTGGGCACGTAACACAGCACGGTAACAGACAAACAGCAGGAACAGCAGAAGAAGCAGGTGATCAATCACCGCAGCCTCACCTCAGCCGCACCAACCCAAAGCGTAGGTCTGCTTCCAGCTTCAGTAGGCGCTGCTGCAGCGACGTCAGCGCACGACCAAAGATAGCTGCAGTGCCAAACGTGCCCAGGAAGGCGTACCCCAGCAGGAACAGCACCAGGCGGGGAGATATCGACCACAGCACACCTGCAGGAGAGGCAATTGTGATTACTTAGATTGGCGTTGCCATGTTGCTGCTGCTGTGACACACACACTGCAGCCTAATGCAAGCAAAGAAGCGCCTCCTGTTCTACAATATGCCGCACCCTCCTCAGGCATCTGCTGATGCCAGGGCTTACCACAACTGCAATAGCAGATGATTTCCGCGCATGCAGCAACCCAACTACGACCTCACCACAGCTGTGCGCCGCGCCGCAGGCCTCACCTGCAAATGCTGCGCAGTGCAGCAGCTTCTTGCCCAGTAGGTGCACCAGCGTCACACTAGTGGACACATAGTTTGCCACATCATTTGTGATGCGCTGGTCCGGATTGTCCACACACGCTGATGCCCCACTCAAGTCAGGCACAGGAGCTGCCACAGATAAATAATCGGGCTTGCTAGGTGTGCCTGCAAGGGCCCTTGCACGCTCAGCTTCCCTGCTTTTGTCGCCACTGGCTCTGCTAGTAGCGCCAGCAGACACATGCTGTGTAGTAGACAGCTCCACTGCTTGCAGGACGGTACCAGATACTTTTGTACCACTTGCAGGACTATCCTCATTGTCTTGCGAATCTCCAGCTGTGCCTAACTGCTGCTGCTGCTGCTTTAGCTGCTGTTGTTGGGCTGATTCAGTGCCGTCTGGTGCTCCTTCTGTGCCGCGTGCGAGCTGCATATGGAAGTAGCACCTGTTGCTGGTGTAGGCTGTGATGAGTGCCTCGCTGAGCGATGCCCTCCATGTTGCTATCATGCGCTTTTCTGTGTAGACAGCGAGCGCCTTGAGGGGTGCTGCTATGCAGATGATGCCGACAAACTCCCACACCGCTGCCTTCCAGGCAACTACTTGCAGGAAAGCAGGTCATTGGCATGAGACATGTAAACGTATGCAGGCGTGTGTCAGCAGGCTAGGCGGGTGTAGCGGTGATACAACAGGAGAGGGTGAACACAGCTGCTTGGAGGTCACCCTTTATGTGACATCTGAACTGTGACCTGTACAACATCATGCAGTCACGGTAACTGCAGCTGATGCAGTTATTATGACCAGCAAGCAGCTGCGCACCTTGATCCTTCTCTGCTAGTCCAGTGCTGAAGTGCTTCTGCGCGTATGAGATTTGAACTGCCAGCCAAGTGGTGAGGCAGGCTAGCACAGCACATGCCAGCACGAACGAGCGGGCCTGCCACTTGGCGCTGCCTGCGGGACCAGAGCAATAGCAGTGCACAGTCAGCCATCACTGCAGTCATCACAATTGCATGGCATCAGCACTGTCGGCTACAGATGTGCTGTTTGTACTGCCGCGGGTTGTTCTGTCATGGAGCGGTACAAGTTGCTGCTGCACCATCGACAGCATCTACATTGACTGAGCCTGCACGCAACAGAGTAGCATGTGCTGCCGCCATCACGTGTGCTGAGGCTGGTCATTCAAGCGGCTGCATGATATGATGCTGAACCCTACGCCGCGGGTGGTGGGTTGCGGGAAGTCGCTGGGCAATATCTGGTGTTCTCTTTCTGCTTCGCGCATCACCTGTGAACCATTGCCTTGCTATTCTCCACCAGATGGGCAGTGCATCAACCAGCTTTAGTTTAGGACTGTGGCTGGCACCCATGGGTGCTGTTTGGCCTGCCGCTGCTGCTGGCTGCCGCTGTTTTGGGCTGCGTTACTCAGCTTTCTTGGATGGGCACATGACATGCACGGCACACGTGAGGAGTCTGTGAATATAGCATATACAAGTTTGTGTGCCGTTGAGAGTATCAGCCGTGTCATGTGACCTATAGGCACAGCCAGTGAAGGCAGGACAGACAGGTATAAGTCAGTTGGTGGAGGTTGCGAACTTGAGCTGGCGCTAGCCTTGACCACTGGAGTGCTTTGCTAACTGACAATGATCAGCAGTGACTTTGCTGAGCAACAGCAGTCGTCACACGTGGTGATCAGGTCTCAAGTTTCTTCAGGACGCAGTCAGTTGCGTTGAAGGATCCGTACGTGCACAACTTGCGTGATCTGAATTTCTTGAAACTCTCGCAGGCATTTACATGCAGCATTTGCTGTACAAACAAACACTAGTGTCCGAGACACGCGTCCGTGCTGGCTGGATCCTCGTTTGCACTACCTGAAGTCAAGAGTGCACCATATCTTGGTTTATCTACTGACACGCTAGCAGTTGAGCAGGCGCAAGGGGGGCGGGTCAGCGGTTGGCGTGCATAATGCAGTAGCCTGCAGCAGTAGAGCACCTGGCAGGTGCCCTGTGCACCATGATCTCGCAGTTCTTCATCCTCAGCCCCAGAGGAGACGTTATAATCAGAAGGGACTATCTGGGTAACGTGCCAAAGGTGAGCAGTAGGCATCTGGTGTGCACAATTGCCTTGTGCCGCTCACCTGGCAGTACGCACGCATGCTGCTTGTTCAACCTTTGTCTGCTTGTTTGTGATGTGTTATGTGCTCAAGCTAATCGGTAATTGGTGTCAGCCTGTGCACCGTTGCAGCGGCTGCATCTGCAAGAAAAGAAAAGGTTGAACTGCTGGCGTGACGCTTGCATGGTAGTGATGCAACTTGTCTCGCTGTGCTTTGCAGACCAGCACAGAAACGTTTTTTCGTACGTCAAAGTTCTACAAAGCAGGCGATGAGGCACCACCTATCTTCTTAGTTGATGGCGTGTCGTACCTTAGCGTCAAGGTAAACCCTGCAGCAGCAGACATGGTTGTGTGATCTAGTCGCTCCCTCACCACCACCAGCAGCAGGTGGTGTATGTACCCTTGCACACAGCTGATGTGGTGTGAGTGCGGTGGTGCATGCTCATGTAGCATGTTGCGAGAACAGGTGCCTGCAATTGGCAGTTGTATGCTCACTTGCATGGACCGTCAGCCACCTGTAAATTTGAGCATCAAGCATCAAGATGAAACTGCTGTGACAGTCCCACTGTGCTCTGCACCTTTAGCACTGCGTGAGCTCATCCCTGTGCCTGAACCAGCAGCTGCTCAGCTCAACATGGCTGTGCTTCGCTGGCGTTGCAGGATGGTGGAGTGTACCTTGTCGCCACAACGCGGGACAATGTGTCGCCATCGTTTGTGCTGGAGTTCTTGAAGCGCATCAGCGTCATCATCAAGGTGTGGCAACGTAGCAGCTATGCAGCACCAGTACTAGCTGCACAGCCGGCTTACCCGGCCCGGGGCTTCTTTGGCCGATCATGAGTCGCAATTGGAGGCCGAGGGGCATGTAGTGCTGGTGTGGCTGCAGGGAGCTGCAACGAAACATAAGAGCAAGCCAACTCAACTCCTCCAGTCAGCACGCATGTTGGAGCTATCAGCAAAATCGACATGCCCAGCACAGGGCATGTAACATGCAACATGTTACCGTTACATGCTACATGTTACATGACATGTTGCGACGTGGCCGCCTTGCTTGCAGGACTACTGTGGCAGCATCAGTGAAGAGGCCATCCGCAAAAACTTCCCGCTCATCTACGAGCTGCTAGATGAGGTGGTGGACTATGGCCTGCCGCAAAACACCAGCACAGAGGCGCTCAAAACGTTCGTGCTCAACGAGCCAACAGTGGTGGCGCCGCCAGTGAGTGGGCTGCGCACCGCTAGCTGTGCGAATATCTGCGTAGTTTTGGCGCAGGCTCTGTAGCTGTACCGCATCATGTACTTGCTGCCCAATTGGGAGAGCAACCGTCTGTGATTCCGACATGTTGATGATCATGTTTGCACTTTCACACCTGCAGGCCTCGCTGAAGCCGCGGTTTAGCCTGTCTATGCCTCCAGTATTCCTTTGATACCCCTGTGCAGCGCACCCACGTTGTCAACTATAGTCCATTTGCTCACGATCCTGACACGCTTTGTCTTGTTGTGCCTCCTCCCTGCAATGCTCGGGCCTCGCTGAAGCCGCTGTTTGGCCTCTCCAAGGGCCCCACTGTCCTGCTGCAACCCTGCACAGCTTTCTGACATGCCTCATGGTGCTGCCCCGGTCACACCCGCAGGCTTCGCTGAAGCCGCTGTTTGGCCTGTCCAAGGGCCCCACTGGCGTTTTCAAAAGTGTGCTGGACACCAACCGCACTGACGGCAAGCGGCGCGATGAGATTTACGTGGACGTCGTGGAGCGGCTGGCAGTGACGTTCAACGCAGCAGGGCACGCCATTAGCAGCCAGATTGACGGCTCAATACAGGTGGGGCCGCATTGCAGTACAGCTGTGCAGCCTGGGACGTAATATATTCATCAAACAGGTGCTCTTGAGTGTGCTGCTGGTTGTGCAGTGGCGATGTGTTTGTTCGGTGCCGCTTGCGGCTGTGCTGTCATGCCGTCTTCATACTGCTCCTTGTGGCATGGCTTGTAACCGTTGCACTGTTGCTGTCAGTCTCGCCGCTGCCTGCGTTCAAATGAAGCTGCGCTGCAGAGCAGCCTTTGTGCTAGCATCGCACTTGCTTTTGCGCTCGCCTCCCATCGTCATATCTGCCTTCTGTGCGCACAACCAACACCCAAGTTCTGCTTTGCTTCTGGGTGCACGCTGGTCAAGAGCTACCTAGCGGGCAACCCTCCCATCAAGATCAGCAGCAAACACCAACACCACCGTTCGCATATACTGCTTTGTTTCTGTGTGCGCAGGTCAAGAGCTACCTAGCAGGCAACCCTCCCATCAAGATCAAGCTCAACGATGACCTGCTCATCACGCGCCGCGATGGCAGCGGCTACAGCGGGGGAGGCAGCTACGGCGGTGGCAGCGGCTTCAGCGCAGGCGATTACGCATCAGACAGCAGCCTGGTCATCCTGGACGACGTCAACTTCCATGAGGTGGGTGCAGCTTGCGAGGTTGAAAAGAACAGGGGCGTGTGTGAATACACAAGTGCATGTCTTGTGGCGTTGTGGAATTGGGGTATATGGATAGTTACTTTGCATGCGCGAGTGCCTCAAGCACAGGCAAGCCTGGCACCTCAGCAGCGGCTCAACGCGATGGCAGCTGCTCAACGCGATGGCAGCAGCTACAGCGGGGGAGGCGGCTACGGCAGCGGCAGCGGCTTCAGCGCGGGTGATTACGCATCAGACAGCAGCTTGGTCATCCTGGACGACGTGAACTTCCATGAGGTGGGTGCAGCTTGCGATGTTAAAACAACAGGTTTATGTTAAATAATAATAATAATCCATCTTTGTAAGCCATACCTTTCGGCATCGGCACCGCGCCTCACCCACTGGGGAGGCGGAAAGCAGACTGATTATTCTCTCTATTTTTGGTGTAAGGTAGACCACCCAGACCCTTACACCCCTACAGGTTTATGTTGAAATGTTCAAGTGCGTGGCTTGCGGCGTAGGTGTTTTTGGATATATGGATAGTTATTTTGCACTCGCGAGTACGTCCAAGCACAGGCAAGCCAGGCACCTCATCAGCAGCTCAATGCTGCTCATCAATACACCCCGTCAGATGGCGTTCACCATTGGCATGTCGGGTTCATCCTTCGCGTGCATGCCCAGGTGGCCAACCTTGAGCTGTGCAACCTGCAGGACCCTGAAACCCATCTCATTCTTCACTTTATACAATGAATGACAGTCACGGTCTCTCTCGCGTGCATGCATGCAGATGGCCAACCTTGACCCAGCAGGACCTCAAAATCATCTTGACACGTCATTTTTCATTTCGTGTGCATGTTCAGGTGGCCAACCTTGAGGCGTTTGACACCGAGCGCTCCATCAGCCTGGTGCCGCCTGATGGCGAGTTTGCGCTGGCCAACTACCGCACCAGCCACGCGCTGCGGCTGCCCTTCAGGCTCAGCATAAGCACGGAAAGCGACCCAGCCAGCGACCATAAGGTGGGTTGTTTGCGGGCGCAGAAAAGTCAAAACGTGTATGTGCATGGCTGGGGGCTGTGAGCTCAGCATCAGCACAGGAAGCGACCCAGCCAGCGACCATAAGGTGGGCCGATTGTGGGCGCAGAGATGTTATGTATGTGGGCATGCGCGTGGTTGGGTGCTGTGGGGGCAGATGGCCGCGGCGTGGCGGCAGTGCAGCGTGGTTACTGGCAGGGAGGCTGCCTGAGCACATGAGCCTGACGCGTACGCAAGCACTTTGCTTTGTTCCTGTGAGCATCCCCGTGTCCGTACGAGTACTGTTGTTTCACTGTGTTTTATAATGCATGCTGCCCGCCCTGCTGCTGCTGGTTATGTCCAATCGCTGCTGCGCAGGCGCTGGTGCGGCTACGACTGTGTTGTGACGTGCCAGCAGACAAGGCTGCCTCAGGCCTGGAGGTGGAGCTGCCCCTGCCAGGCCACGTGACTCGCGTGCATTGTGAGGTGGATGCGCCAGGCTCAGCAGCGCTGGCAGGGTGGGAGTTCAGCGACAAGACGCACGTGCTGCGATGGCGGTTCAAGAAGGTGTCAGGTGAGGGCGAGTAGTGTGGATGTCATTATCTTGTAGCGTGGCTTGCTGGTTGGTCCTCAGAGGCTACGCAGCCTTTCAAAGCGTGTCTCTATCCCTGCAGTCCCAACCTGGTGCAGATTGCACGAGCATGCTGTCTGTTCGGCATGCATCAGCATCTTGGCTTTCTAGTTTCAAAAGGACACAAGAAGACACCCTGCGCTGTCTGCTTCCGTGCACATGTAGGTGGCATGGACTTGTCTATGCGTGCACGCCTCACGCTGACCAAGCCCTTTGGCGCGTCACTCCGCACTGAAGTTGGCCCCGCCAACCTGAAGTTCACAATCCCCATGTACAGTGCCAGCCGCATCAGCCTCAAGTACCTGCAGATCCTGCGCAAGGAGCGTAACTACAACCCGCAGCGCTGGGTGCGATACGTCACCAGCAGCAACAGCTATACGTTCAGGACTTGAGGGGACTGGTGGTATGCAGCAGCATGTGCTGCATGTAGCGGGACACGCGGTTGGTCTGGCAGGGTGCTGCTGACGCGTGCGAGTGGCATTGCATGCGCAAACGTCTAATGGCATGGCTGTTGCTGGGTTGTGAACAGCCAACGTGTCCAGCGACTCTTAGGCTGTTGCCCAATTGGTGTGGTGCAGCTGCAGCCTAGCAGGGGCGTTGTCTTGGGCAATGGGCATAGCATGCTTGCAACTCTGCACATGACGGTGCACCCCATATGGTAGTTGAGTGTTGTCCTACCAGGTGTATTGTTCTGGTTCCAACACGCTACATGTGTGCCAGCACACATGTGGCACCTGGTTGATGTATCAATGCTGCTGCGATGAGCTGAAGCACGGAGGAAACCCTGCGTAGCTGCCATCATGGTGCAGGTTGCGGCCGCCCCCGCATCCTGCAGTATGGACATGGTGGCATCATAGTGCTCATTGGTGTAACTGTTCCCCTTGCTGTTCCCCTTGCTGTTCACCAGTGTACCGGAGTTTGCAGCCAGGGCTCGGAACCTCATTGTGTCAATTGACCGTCCCGGCGGGTCGAAGTTTGCGGGCTTGTGGCCGTATTGACGAAGGGTCTTTGACCAGCTGATCAAAACTATGGGCTCGAAACGAGAGGCGTTGAAACGTTTCAACCCAGTCTCCCGCCAATATGCACTTGCTCCGCCACATAGGCCCCCTGGTGGGCAGCTCGTCGCAATCTGGCGAAGCATCTTCCACCAGCTCGTTGAATTCCAAGGACAGGTAGGGGTATGGAGCCCAAGGGTTGCCGACTCTTGGTCACACACGTCCTCTTGATAATCCAGGCGCTGCAGAGCGCTTGGGGAGTCACTCACTCACTCACTGAATTCCAAGGGGAGCTTGCAAGCCCTGTTCAAAGCTTTGTTACAATGACGTGCTGACATGCAAGCTGCAGCTCGAGCTCATCCGGATCCGTGTGCAACAGGAGTACACACAACCCGCCATCAACATTGGACAAACGTCCAGGTTCACCCCCGCCTCTTGACAGCAGCAAAACCAAGCTACTTTCAAGGCCGTGTGCGGCACTTCAAGATGCTTACACCATGATTGGCGTCAATCATTTTGATAATTCATGTGTACACCCGGTGCCAACTTGACACAGAGTGCAGCTGTACTACAGCTGGCTGAGCCAGTTCGTTGCTTCTGCGCGCTGCTGGCACTGCCAGCCGCTGGCAGTGAAACATACAGCCGGTTGCCAGGGCTGGCATATTGCACGGATCAACGCCACTGCGTGACGCAGTCTCTGGTAGGGCACCATGCCAAAAGAAACCACACTGTGCACGTGAGTCTCAAACCAGGTCCAGCCATGTCACCACTGAACACTTGCAATCCCTGCCATGTGAACTCATGAATTCTGAGCAGGAAGCGTCATTCGCATACCATGCCCTGCAGCCGTGGTCACATGCCGTCGTCCTCCCGGTAGATCCTCCAGGACCACAGATCCATAGGCCACCCCTGCTTGCGCTGGCGCATGCGCGCATCTGCCACCGCCTGCAAGCGTGCATTGGTGGGAGGGACAGCATCATCAGATTGTCATGCCATGGGGCATGATGCCCCTGCCATGTTGAAGCGCTCATGCGGGGATGTACAAGGGTTTGCACTGCAACTTGCCATACCAAAGCTGGCTCTACTACCCTGGAAAAGCCAGCAGGCACAACAGAGTGGTCGCACTCAAACCCATGCGGCCCAACTGCAGCTTCCCGGCTCACCTTGCGTGGAGACTCATGCTTCAAGAACAGCCGGAACTCCTGCAGTGAGCTGCCAGGCAACGAGTCCCTGAACTTGACGCGCTTCTTGGCTGGGCTGCAGACCTCACCCGCAGCACTGCCATCACCGCTGTGGCGCATTGCGCTGCCGCTAGCACTCGCAGCTGTAGGAGTGGCAGCTCCACGTGCAGCTGCCGCGCAGATGCCCGCCACCACAAGGTTCAACTCTGCTGCCTGGTCACAACAATTCGCCTTTTGCTTGCAGGAACGCTACCCTCACTTTGCTGCTGCTCCCAGTCCCTGCGCCAGCGCCTCCCCAGGGTCTTGCATGCTGCACAGCCAGCTGCAACGTTGGTCGGTTGAGTGCGGGGTGAATCTGCAGTTGAAGCATGTGCTGCTGCTGCTGCTGCTGATAGCGCTGCTGCAGCAATAGCCATAGTAGCAGCTGATGTTGTTGATGCTGAAGAGGAAGCTGCTGCTGCGGCAAGCATCTCTGCTATGATGCTGTAGTCATGGCTCTTTGGTACTGGCACACAGGTCGTAACGCCGCTGCCAGCAGGCCCCCTGCAGCAGGCTGCTGTGACTGCCCTTGCTGCAGCGCAGGCGTTGGCTCGAACACAGCGCGCTTCGCACGACTTGGCTTGCGCTGCATTACTCGTGTGATGACTGGGGTGCTGCTCAGCATAGCTGCCTGCATTGCAGCTGTTGACTCATGATTGTGCTTCAACTGGCCACGTGTTGCTAGATGACCTGCTGCTGCTGCCGCCCTGGTCTGGTCTGCGCTGCCTGCAATGCTCTCTGCCTTCTGTGCTGCTGCTGCAAGGTCTGCAAAGGGCCTGCGCGCAGCGGCCCTTACGAGCTGCAATGGCAACTGCTTGAGGCTCTGCTTTGGGGCTTTGTTGCCACCAGCCCAGTGGATGACTTGAGTGCCGCTGTTGAACCTGGTTCACCATCATCATCATTTCCTGCAAGCTGCTTGAACACCTTGAACTCAGGAGAGGCCTCCAGCACATCAGCTTCACGGTGCACAATTGGGGTTGAAGGGGTAGATGTGATGTAGAAGCCATCATCACAGTGTGCTGCTGGGTAGTTGTTGTTGTCATCTTCTGCTGGCACATCTGGGAAGAGGTCTGGGTACATCTCTGCATCCATACGCTGCAACTGCTCCAACAGCATGCGCCCTGCATCCCCCATATCATAGTTGTCCTGCAACTGGCTGCAAGGATATGGCAGAGGAGCGTCTACGCTGGCTGTTGGGGGGCAATTTCTGACTGTATGGGGCTTGGCAGCTGCAGTGCCGCAGTCAGATTTGGGGCGCTGCTGGTGCTGTGCTGCTGCTGCCTTGCCCAAGGAACTGAGTATTGCTTGGTCAGCAGTGTCAGGTGATAGAAGCCGCAGTAGAGGCACATCGTTTCTGAAAGCCGTGCTGCTCATGGTGGAGAGCAGGCTGCACTTGCTGTGTGCACCTGCAAACATACAGAGCCAGCAGCAGTGCCCAGCAGCATAGCTGAGCTGGAGCCATCGCTGCACAGCAGTGATGAATGCATCTGGCATCAACTATAGCCTAGGGTTATTGCACTAAAAGCTGCATCTCAAGAGCAGGCGGACGCTGCGTGTGCAATGTCTGGCTTTCCCGTTTGGAGCGCTCGCACGGCACACACGGCGGGATGCGCTGCTCACCAGTAGTCCCGCAGCTTCTAAAGTTCCAGCGAGTTGTCCGAGTCACCAAAAATGCGCTTCCCACTTATCGCTGCGAGCACTCGTCAGCAGATGGCCAGCACCTTGCACTTGCTTTCGCTGCAAACTACAACTGACCTGCAACAATCTGTAGTTCAACTGGCACAACCGATGCGTCCGGTGAGCACTACAGGATATGCAGCCGTGCGACAGAGCGTCGAGAGGGCAGGGCGTAGCATTGTAGCATGCCTGCAGCTGTCACTCTCGCAGTCAAACGATTTGACGAAACCTGGTGGTCACCTGTTTTACAAGGTGGTTCTTAACCCAAGAGTTGCCTATTCGATGCGATATGTCGGATGTAAGCACATCTGCATCAGACATCGACACTCACCACCCTGAGGCTGCTGGTGACTACATACACCTAGCGCGTGAGGCCAGACATTGTAGTGTCAGCAGTGATAGAGCATGTAAAGTGTTACCACGTGGATGGACATGATAAAAGCCGCCCCATGCAAGTCCATACATGCAGCTCAGCTGCTGCCTAGAGCACCAGCATCACCATCTTCTTCTGCGCTTCCACCACCACCAGCAGCAGCTGCTGCTGCCACTGCCGCAGCTGCTGCCGCCTCTGCTGCCCGCTCGCGTATCTTCTCTAGCACTGCTGTTACCACTGCTGCATCGCCGCTGGGTGCTCCCTGCTGTAGATAGTCTCCCAGCACCTCTGCTGCTTCTGCCAGCCTGCCTAGGCCATACAAGCACAGGCCTTCATCACGCTGCAGCTCAGGGAGCATGCCTGCAGGAGCCGTGGCCCGCATGTACCTGCAGCAGCATACACAAGAAGGCACCTTCAATGTCAGCATGATACATCCTGCAAGGTGCAGATACATTCGTCGCGCAGAAACAAGGTGCTTGAACTTGCAGAATCCTTCTGAAGGAGTCTTCTGAAACAATCGTGTAAACCCCAAAAGGTCCCCAGCAGCTTTCTCAGACGCGACCCTGCCGCTCCTGGTTGCAGTGCAGCAGCACAGCTGCATATGTATGCAGAGCACCTGCTGAACAACCACACACGCAGCTGCAGCGCTTCCACACCCCAGCACCACAGCACACCCACCTGACGATGCCCAGCGCCTCCTCTGCCATGTTGAGGGTGAGGTAGATCTGCCGCAGGTTGTTCAGCAGGCGCAGCATCAGCTGACGGCTGCTGAAGTAGGGTGTGTCGCCACGCACAAAGCGAGGGTCAAGCTTCACCTGCGACACAAACGAGCACAGTTCAACTATCTCAACAACAAGACCAAGAGAGCATGCGTGCAAAAAACAGATGCCTGCAGCAAGACCTGCTTACAACGCCAGAACGCTACTACACTGACAAGCGAGTGGAGCAACACCCAACGCCTCAGACCAACGGCTTGCCCAGCTGCTGCAGAACTTGTTGTCACGTCAGCAGCACTGTCACAACAGGCAGCTTGCAACACCAATCAACGTGCCATTGTGCGTCCATCTCGCATCGGTGACGTGGTATCACCTGGTAGCCCATGAGCCGTCCCAGCACCTCCTCAGCGTCCTGCAGCGCAGTCAGCTCACCACCGTTGAACGCATCAACCATCAGCTCCATGCCCTCAACCTGCGCAGCAGCAGCAGCAGCAGCAGCACCAGCAGCATGCATGTGCGTGCCAATGTCATGTCCTTTGTAAGACCCAACTCAACATTCACCAACAGCTCTACGTCCTCAACATCCATAGCACATGGCAGGCGCACCCTGGTAGGAGCACCCAGCTATCAGCACATTCATGCTGAGTACGTTCCACTGTAAAGCACTGCACAGGCAGCAGTTGAGCAGTTGCCAGGTGTGCAGGCGCTGAAACAACACCACTCAAAAGCTTGCTGCCACCACTGTTGCTGCTGCTGCTGCTGCTGGGTTGCTGGCTGCAGGCAGCCCCCCGCACCTGTGGCCGAATCATGAAGTGCGCAGGCAGGTTGACGCCAGCCATCTTGAGGCCCAGGCGCGCAGCGACCTCCATGTACACAATGGACAGGCTGATGGGGATGCCTGCGTGGCAAGAACAGCAAGACAAGCAGTGCGCAACATTTGCAGTTTAGATGAGGTATTGGGCAGAGTTACAGCCATGGTTCACATGCAAGCAGTTGGCAGCGCAGCCCCATGTGGACAATGGAAAACACGAAAGCAGCATGGCAAAGATTCACAATTGCACAGATGCATGGTGTAACTGCTTGAAAGATTTGTACTTCATACACACGCTGATACGCAGCTGGGTGCAGGAATGAGATAAGAGCTGCGACTGCACATGTGCTGGTGGCTTGCTGCCTGCACAGATATGTGGGCCTGCTGCTCACCTCGCTTCGTCTCCAAAACGCGGTTGATGCAGCTGTTGTCAGGATGGTCTGCAGAAATAGCACGTCAGCAGGACAACGCAGCCAATGCATTTGGCATCATACTGACAGCCAAGTTACATTGCAGCAACAGCTGGATCTGCCAGCTTGTACATGTTTAATTGCACTGTTGAAATACACTGCGTGACGACTACACACTGCAGCACCACAAACCCAACATCCATCCCTAACAACATTTCCAACAACAGAACACCCCCCTGCCAGCACTCACAGTAGTCCTCTGTATTGCCGCTGAAGCCGTGCACCTCATACAGCACCTTGTTGATCTCTTCAATCACCCGCAGCGGGTACCGCACCCCAGCCGGCAGCCCAGACTCCACCTCAGCATGATGAATGCGCTGTTGCACTGTACTGCGCGACGACTACACATAGCAGCAACTCCTCAAACCTTGCATCCATACCCATACAACACAAACATCTGCAAACACCCCCCTGCCAGCACTCACAGTAGTCCTCTGTATTGCCGCTGAAGCCGTGCACCTCATACAGCACCTTGTTGATCTCCCTGATCACCCGCAGCGGGTACCGCACCCCAGCCGGCAGCCCAGCCTCTACTTCAGCAGCAAGTTCATCCAGCTGCTGCTTCACCAGCGCTGAATCAAGCTCTGGGTGTGCATGCTTGGCGATCAGCAGCGCAGCATCTAGCACAGGCACATCAGGGGGATCTGCGGACAAAGATGCGTCATTCTGCTGCTGCTGATCATCCTGCTGATCATCTTGAGCTGCTGCTGGTGATGACGATGTTGGTGGTGATGAAGAGCTTGTGCTGCTGCTGCTGCTGCTTGTGCTAGGGTACTGCTGCATCAGCTGCTCGTAGTCTTCTAGGGCTTGCAGCTTCAGGGCTTGGTGCCGCAGGTACTGCAGCTGTAGCTGCTCAGGCGACCGAGGCGGCTGCTGCTCAAGCTGTTGACTTTCCTGCTGCTGCTGCTGCTGCCGATCCTCCTGCTGGGGATGCTGTTGAGCAGCCTGCAGCGAAGTATCTCTCTGCTGCTGGACTACCTGCTCCTGCTGCTGCTGCTGCTGCTCCTTCTGCTGGAGGTCACCAGGTGGAGCCTCCTGCTGACCAGCGGCACTAGCAGGAGCTACAGCACTGCTACTGATAACATCTATACTGCCTAATGCTGCTTGCTGCTCTTCTCGCTGTTCTTCCTGCTGTAGTTGTTGCTGCTCTGGCTGCGTGCCTGGCACGTCCTCAGGCCTAGCCTGCTCTGACTCTTGCTGTGTTGAGTCGCTGCTACTGCTGCTGCCTGCATCGCTTTCAGCATAGCAAATCAAGCTCCTGCCTGTGCCAGCACTTTCCCTGCATGCATGCAGCCCGCAATGCACAAGTAACATTTCCATGATGGTGATTCATGTGTGCTGCACACCTAATGCCTCTTCGCAGATTTAGCACTACTGTCCAGCTCTCTCGTGGTCAAGCTTGTGCGAGCTACAGCTCAGAATATTGTTTCAGGGCATGCAGCACATGCACAGCAGAGGGCTAGCAATTGCAATGCAGAACCATTGCTGCCATGGCAGCCTGGCCAGGCATGAGGCATGACGCCCAGTAACTTGTCCATGCAATCCATACAACCGCTGTCTCAACACGCCCAGCTGTTCACCACATGCCATGCTGAAGTGCAGTCTGCACGGAGGTTGGTGGATTACATTCTGAACATGCCCACCTGCTGGTGTGTGGCCTGCAGCTGCTGCTGTTGAATCTGCTGCTGTCAACAGCTCTGTAGCACATGAGTCCAGGTGAAACCTTTCGTCTAACGCTGATTATGCCAACTGCACTGTTGCATGTGCTGTTGTCGTTGGCAAGGACCCGCAGCACCACACGCGAGCCTGTTGACAGCAACATGTTGTCCCAAGCGCCTGCAGCGGTCACCCGTCCGAGCTGTGCTGAATTAGGATGCCAACCCTGTATGAAATTGACTACAGAAAGGGAGGACAAGGTGTCACCCGCACGTAATGGGCGTGGGTGACGCCAGATAAAAGCTGGCAAAACCGAGTTTTGTCCCTAACACCGACAGGTGAGCCTTCCGAACGTTTTCCTGCAACTGACGTTGACGGTATATCATGCGCATTGCAAGCCTTCGGCAGGTTCAGGGTGCCATTCCAGAGTTTCAAATGTGCAGGCCTGACAAGACCTGAACTCAAGCAAGCGATGCCTCAGGCCTCAGTTACGCCAATGACCAACAAGTGGATGTATTAGCGCACAAAGCTGCAGCCTGTGTCTGAATAACGACAACCTGCACTGGAACAGGTGCTGCTGCTGCAGCAAGTGTTGCAAATGTGGACCACATGCACACCACAGTAGCAATCAACTGGAGGCTCACTCTGTTACTAAAGGGTCCTGCTGGCAGCACCATCGCCTGCCCACAAACCCAAACAGCACTACTGTAGTGAGTGCTGCTGCAGCAGGTACTTGTATGAGCACTACATCCTGACACCAACACCGACACCAGCTAGCTAGCCCCATCATGTCTTCTTCTGCCGTTGCTGCGCCGCTGGCGCAGCAGCAGCTGCTGCTGCTCTGCTGCCGGCGCCCCCCGCGCGTGCTTCTGCAGCTTGCGCCAGCCTGTCCCTACTGGCGGAAGCCTGCGGCGCTGCTTGCTGCCCCCTGCCTGCTGCTCTGCCTGCTAATACAGCAGGCTGTAAGGCGCAAAGATGTACAGTTGTGTGGTAATGCAAAGGGACGCGGCAAACAGCAGGTGCAGCACAGATATCCAAGCGGAGGTTATTCGTCATCGATGAAGCACGAGATCAGGTGCTCTGGCACACCAAGCATCAGGATGCTGCACAGCATGGGGAAACTCTGTGCTGAAACTCCACAAGACGCAGTGATACTGAGCATGCACACTGCAAACTGCTGTCCGCATAAGCCTGATATACCAATGCCACATTTTTGGCAGCATGCCTGTGTGACTGTGCCATGCCTTGAAGATGACACAGGAACTTGGAGTTGAGCCACACATGAAGGAGAGCGCAGGAGGACAGCTTACAGCAAATCATGGCGATGAAAGGCATACACATCATGCGTGAGAAGCTGCTCAGAAGCACCTCACCTGCATAACCCGCTGCAACAGCAGCACGATGCCTAGTGCCACCAGCGCTGACGTCAACGCACCAGCTACTAGCTGCGCTGCCTCTGCCAGCATCTGTTTGTGTCGCCGCTTCAGTTTACTGAAAGGCCAAACCCCAGAGCTGCTGCTACTGCTGGCCCGCTTTGACCGCCTTTTGCTGCTGCTGCTGCTTGCGGTGCTGCTGCCCCGCTGCTTCTGCTTCGGGGCTGCAGAGCTGCACTTGTCTGCTGCTACAGGGCTGCCATCAAAGCATGTGGCAGCGTCTAAGTTACTGCTGCTGCTGCTGCTGCTGCTGGCCTCTGATGGCCTGTGTCCTGCGGAATGGACAAACACGACCAATGACATGAGCAAACAGCAGCAGCAGATCCTGTGTTCAATCACCCGTGCGCCTTCGCCGCATGCCAACGAAAGGCCAACTTAATGGTCAGCCTGATACGCCCCCTTGCAAGCTCTACACTGCGTGTTCAACTCCACACAATCCTGATGCCTGCAGCCTCAACTGCAGTGCATACAGTCCACGTCTGGCCTTTCCCTTTGTATGCAAACACCCAGCTACACAACAGCTGCTACACCACGGAGCAGCAGTGATAGCAACGCAGCAGCGGTGCCTACCTGCTGCCCTGCAGAACTCTGTGCCGCCTGGCACGATCTGCTGCAGCTGGCTGCACACCAGGCTGCTGCTGAGCTGGCTGGTGCAGGGAGTGATGTGCCCGGTTGACTCATCAAAGGCAAAGTAATCCTGCACAGCAGCAACAGCAGCAGGCAGCAGCAGCAGCAGCAGGCAGAGCCATGAAAGGGCAAGGGAATGTTCTAACAACTGAGAAGCCAGTAAGCACCCTATGTGTGCTTGAGACTCAAAGCGCTCGCAGCTGGTGCCTGACATTTGCAGCAAAGCAGTTATGTATGCATGCAGCGCACTGCTTCATGCACCAACCTGTGCGTGCCCTATGCCGCTGCCACAACAAACAAACAATTTTGTTGATGAGTTGACGCAGTGACAAGTACAGCACCCACCTCCGAGCACGCCTCATACACTCTGTCACATGTTGACGGGCACACTGTGGTAACATTGCCGACTCCAACCTGCATGGTCACAGCAGCCGCAGCAGTAGCAGCACCAGTCGATGATCACCCGCTTGTTCACTGCTTGATGTTGTCACCTTCAACGCTCACATGGCTGCATGCTGCTGCTGGTGATGGTTCCAGGAATAGCTGTTGATCCTGCTGTTGTCCATTGGATACAAGCCCCCTTACGGCTCTGCAGACAGTACCCCTGTACATGTGACTACGCTACTGTTGCTTCTTGTGCATTGCATGCTGTCTATCACCTGTAGGCCAGGCCTTGCTTGCAGCACAAGCCCAACCACCCCTGCAATCTATGCTGCTGCTGCTGCTGCTAGAGCGGCAACATGCTCATCCCATGCTTGTGGGTGGGTGCACACTTGCTGCCGGCTGATCTGTGGCAAACTTGTAACCAGAAGCTAGCCACCAACAGCTAGAACCAACTATGTTGTACCTGTGGGTCGCAGATCCTGCAGGCCAGCATCACCAGGCCTGCCTTGCAGGACAGCCCCAGCTCATCATCCAGCAGCAGCGGCTGCACGCTACGCTGGATGGCCAGCGCATGGCTGGCATTGCAGCAGCTGCACTGGTACTGCAGCAGCAGGGGAGGGGCGGGTGGTGAGAGCTGCAGGGGCACGGCTGTTGCGTGTATGTGCAGCATTGATGCACTCTGCTGGCAGTGGTTGCATGTGGTTGCATGTTTGGGCTGTGCGTCACAGATACAAAACACTGCCGCCTGATACTGCTGCTGTGACAGGCCTTCTACTTGACAGACGTTGCAGCACATCTATGAAAGAGTAGCTGCTGCAAGAGCCAACTGCAAATAGCTGCATACCTTGTCACAAAAGGGCAGCTGCACACGGTAAGGTGGGTGTGGTTCGTCAAGCATCAGCAGGCCCTGCAGGCAGCAGCAACATCAACACTCGGCGACGTCTGCAGCTAGCGGAGATGCTCTGCGTACATGATTCCACCCACGCTTCCAAAGACAACTGCATCATGCTGAACTGGTGAACACGTTGGGTATTGCATGCTGCGTGAAAGTCTGCACACTACGCAGGGAGGGTCTGGTCTGCTGGTGGCTGATGGGTTCCTGATACACTGCAGATGGCACAGCTGACACAGCAGCATAGCGAGGCAGGTGCTGATAGTGTTGCCACACGCACCTGCTGCTTGCAGGCAGGCTCTGCAGCAACGATCCAGCAGCAGCAAGACAGCGCCAGCAGTAGACATGACAACACAGCCCTGCCTGTGGCTGCATGCTGCTGCATAGCACACCCCAGCCAGTTGATTGAACGGCAGCTTAAGTTCGATCTCAGCCGCAGAGTACAGAGGGGTTCAGCCTGTCTGAGGACATCCTGTGCCGATGTCTGACTGATGCCCTTGTGTGACAGCGCCTTCTATGTGTGCTTGGTGCGATCCTTGATACCAAGCGTTACAAGCTCGGTGTGCGACAACAGTTGAGGCCATTGGAGGTCGCCCCTGCCTTCACTCGCAGATGATACCGCGAAGAATACAGGCGGTCACTGCGTCACAAGTGGGGTTTGGTAGCTCAGGCGATCAAGTGCCATCGATGCGTACGTTATGTATGAACCACGGCCATAGGCACCTTCGACCCTGCTAGAACGCCGCTCGTGTAGTACATCAGCCGCTCTTGCCACAGTTGTACAGCTGGTGTAGTGTAGCTCAGGCCACAAAAGAACCCTGTGATGCTCAGCTCTCTTGTGAGGGGGTCTTTCCGTTCCATCATCAACCCTACAGCCGCACAGCGAAGCAGAGCCATGGCCACCAACGCTGGTAGCCCAAGCAGCAGTAGCAGCAGCATGCCCACGCCAGCAGCAGCAATCGACTTCCTGATGATGCTTCAAAAGCTGAAGGTGAACCATGCTTAGCTTACAGCAGCCTCATTTCTGGTGACTTGTCGGCAGTCTTGGTGCAGCAATTGGCAGCTGGCCTGCCATTGGCCCCAGCCACATGCATGATGATCAACATGTTCTGTACAGTTCAACATGTTCTGTACAGTCTGGTCCATGACTGCATCTGTTGCTGTGCTTGTGTGCTGTGCAGACCACTAAGCGCACGGGATGGGTGCGCTGCAATGTACAGCAGCCAGAGAGCATAGCGGGTGAGCAGCTGTGCACATGTCTGCCACAGTGAGCTGGATTTTTGCAGGTGCTTGGCAACCTATCATCGCAGCTGTGCGTGCATCTCTTCTACACACGTCAGCACTCTCTGAACACCTGGCAGCAGCAAGAAGCCCTGTTTTTCACGTATGTGCGGTCAGCAGGAACATGAGGTATGAACTGTTGCCTCTGTATCCTGACACATATGCTGTCTGGGGGATCAGTGATTCCCGTGTTGACCCCTCAACCCAACACATTTTTTTAACAGGTAGGACCACAACCGTCTCCTCGCCTTTGGGTCGCAACAGATGCACATGCTGACCTCCTGTGCCTGACCCTGGGTTTGCACTCTGCATCTGGCTGTACATGACAACCGCTGCCGTGCCTTGTACCCCTGCCCCGCCCTGTCCTCGCAGACCACATGAACCGCATGGGCATGATGCGCATACCTATGTACATCATGCCTCATACGAGCCTGCACTCTGCATCTGGCTGTACCCCTGCCATGCCCTGCCCTGCCCCGCAGACCACATGTACCGCACGGGCATGATGCGCATACTGACGTACATTATGCATTATAATGAGCCTGCACTCTGCATCTGGCTGTGCCCCGACCATGCCTTGCACCCCTGCCCTGCCATGTCCCCGCAGACCACATGTACCGAATGGGCATGATGTCACTTCTGGCCAGTGATGCTGGAGTAGACGCTGGCCGCTGCACGCGCATGGCGCTTGTGCATGACGTGGCAGAAGCAATCGTGGGCGACATAACGCCTCATTGTAATGTTAGTGACGAGGAGAAGCACCAGCTGGAGGCAGATGCGATACAGCAGATCAAGCAGATGCTAGGGGAACACACGTATGCAGGTGCGCAGCGTTCCTGCAAGGTGCTTGGTAGCGGCAGCGCTACATGCTAGCTACAGCTGCATCCAGCGGTGCTGCAGCTGGCTGGTGCAGCTTGCCTGCAAGGTGCTTGGTAGTGGCAGCGCTGCATGCACAGCTTTCATTTTGCCGTGCTACAGCTGGCTGGTGCCACGTGCAAGGTGGCAGATGGTAATTGCTATAGCTTGCTGTAGCTGCATCTAATCTTGTTATGCTGTCCTCCGTACAGCTGTGGCCACGGCTACGCTTTGATGGAGGCCTAAACCGCGTCAACACAAACCCTGTCGCCGCCGTTGGCCTGCCTATTGCCTCATTGACCGTCATGCTCCGCAGCCCAGGAGGTTGATGTTATGTGGCATGAGTATGAGCAGCGTCTGCCGCGCAACACTCTCAGCTGTCCCAACCAACGTCGCCGCCCTGCCTGTTGCCTCTCCAACCGTCATGCCGCGCAGCTCAGGAGGTTGTCCCAACCAGCCCCTGCCATGCCGTCCTCCATACAACTGTGCCCATGGCTACATGTTGAAGGGGATGTTTTATCGTGAACCGCGTCAACGCAAACTGTGCTGCCGCTGCCGCACTGCCTGTTGCCTCTTTAAACGTCTTGCTGCGCAGCTCAGGAGGTCGATGTGCTGTGGCATGAGTACGAGCAGCAGTCGTCACCTGAGGCCCACTTGGTCAAAGACTTTGACAAGCTTGAGATGATCATCCAGGCCCATGAGTATGAGCAGGACCAGGGCCTTGCGCTGCAGCAATTCTTTGACTCCACGAGCGGCAAGTTCAAGACAGATACTGTGTGCGTGGCCAGCGGCTGGTGTGTTGGTTTACGCCGGGTTGCAGTGCAGTTCTGCAG
Organism: Tetradesmus lagerheimii; assembly: GCA_902809745.2. Taxonomy (NCBI): domain Eukaryota; kingdom Viridiplantae; phylum Chlorophyta; class Chlorophyceae; order Sphaeropleales; family Scenedesmaceae; genus Tetradesmus; species Tetradesmus lagerheimii. The sequence continues at coordinate 17,436 of CADDIJ020001496.1, read as the reverse complement.
TGCTGGTTTATGCCAGGTTGCAGTGCTGCTCCTTTTGCAGTTCTGGCATCACTGCTTCTGGCATCTGTTGAAACAGCCAGGAAGATGGTTACAATGCTTAGCTGGTTGTCAGCATCGTGTTGAAGTTTCAGAGATGCTGTGTCTGCTTGGTGCGGGTTGGTTGGAGATACTTTCGATAGCATGCATTGAGCGGCCTCTGCAGCTGTGTTGCTCGTGGAACTGTACAGAACGCACTCTACAGAACGCACCGCTGACGGCTTCAACTGAATGTACCGGCTGCTTGCATGCTTGTTGCAGGCGAGCTTGGGCACACGAGCTGGTGCAGAGAAGGCAGCAAGCAGCAGCAGGCGCAGCAGCAGCAACAGCAGCAGTAAGCATCAGTGCTGGCAGCAGTGGAGCGGGGAGCGCAGCAGCAGCTGCAGAGAAGTGAGCGGGCTTGCAAGCAGCAAACCGGGACACTAATGCCACTGTCGGTTGCCGAAGCTCTGTGCCAATGGCAGAGGACCCAGAGGAAGCAAGCTGCAAAGTGTCTGCAAGTGATGGCGTGTAGAGTGGTAGGCTGTGATCCGCACAGTATGGATGCAACATACCAGCCACGCTACGGTTGTGGGGCCCTGCAGTGCACTGTCTGCCATGCTGCACAAGCATGCACATCTATTTTTGATACAGCAGTCCAGTGAAACCAGTCCGGCAGTGAACGGCTGCAGCGTGTACGGCGTTCAATGTTCTGCACTTTTTGGCAGACGTGACACGTGTAACACTGCGGCTGGGATGCAAGCGTTTTGCACTCGATTCCGACCGCACGGTGCGGTTACACAATACAAATTCCGAACAGCCCACTGGCGGCCAGCCTATGCCAGTGCAAGGCTTGCAAAGATCCAGAACTAGTGCTGTCACAGAGTGAAACGTCTTTGCTGCCATCTCGCAAGGTGTGCCAGCTGAGACGAAAGCGTCCCACTAGCAGCAGCGCTGCCGGCGCACACTTACTTACCCACTGCAGCAGTGGCTGCGCGACGCCCTGTCAGGGCACCATACTCTATTGGCAGCCAACCTGGCAGCTGGATGGGGCCACCATCGATGCATGATGCAGGCACTGTTGTACAACAAACACACAAAATAGTGTACACTGTGGTCGACCCAACGTACAACGAAGGGAACAGCATCATGTCCCAATGATCGCGACACTTGCTGAGGATAGTAGTACCAGCGAAAGCTCCACTCACTTCCTACTGCCCGGCAGTAGCTGCAAGTTGCAGCTTGGCAACCGCCAAGATCACCACACGAAACAAACCCAGCACCATCCATCCTCACTTGCTCCTTGTGCCAATTAAACTCCAAACCAGCAAGATTGTACTTTACACAAGTGCCAGTTCCCACATACGCCACAAGCCAAGTTGTGCGTGCACCCTGCTGTGCAACCCAGACCCCTGCTGCTCAATCATCGCTGTAATCCTCTTCACTCATCTCTTCCTCTGACGCTGTCTCCAGCTCCTCATCATCTTCTAGGTCCTGATTCAGCTGGAAAGATATTGCAAGCGGCACCGGCTGCTGCATTGGCACTGGCTCCTGCTGCTGCTGCTGCTGGGCAGCTGCGCCATCCGGCTGCTGCAGAGTAGCGCCTGGTACGCCTTGTGGTGGCAGCACAGCTTGCTGCTGCTGCTGCTGCTGAGCCGGCTGTGCCCCATCCTGCTGCTGCTGCTGAGCCGGCTGTGCCCCATCCTGCTGCTGCTGGGATGCAAGCTCCATGTGATACTGGCGCAGCGTCGAGTGCAGCATGTAAGGTATCTGAGGTGCTGGGGGAACCTGCCACAGCATTGGAGTTGTGCCTAACGGTGCATAGCCGTAGCGCAGCGTGTGCGCGTAGCGAATGATGCGCTCGGGTTCCTCCATGCAGGGTTTGGTGTCTAGTAGCTTGTGGCAACTGTCTAGCTGGTCTCGCAGTGCTTGTGACGAGCCGTCTAGCAGCTGCAGCAGGTCATCAAGCAGCTGTTCGCGCCTGCTGCAGGCTTCTTGCACTTCTTCTTGTTCTTCTGCTGTGCCAGGCTGCTGCTGCTTGCTACTTGGGGCTGTCAGTGCACGGCTCAGCGCTGTGTTTGCCAAGGCCAGGGACAGTAGATGCTGTGATGCTACCTGCTGCTGCTGGTATGGGTCAGTGGTGCTGTCGATTGCAGAATCAGCAGGCCTCCTAGGAGGTGCCAGCAGCTTTGACAGTTGCGCATGCAGGCCTGCTGCCTGCTGCTGCGCTGTGTGGTTCAGCTCTGACAGGCTTCCCATGATTACGGATCTGCCTGAAACGTTCACCAGAGGGTGTTCAGCACGACGTGCGTTGGCCTTGCCTGAAGTGGTACAGGACTGGGCTGTACAGTACTGTGTGGAGTGGTCAAGTCACTGCGTAAGCCGCATGCGTAGCTTGAATGAGGAAAATGTGAACAACCTGCAGGCTTCCGAGTGTCCGTTCATTTCGCAGTGAGCTCCGGCGCCATGTTGCTCGGGTTCTGTGAAGGAGAGGCCGCGATCTGTCGTGGATACTATATGCTCACTGCATTGGCTCAAGCAAGTATCAAGGCTTTGTTTCCCTCCGTCATTTAGCTGGCTGTGCACACGCAGCAAAGCAACAGAGGCTTTCAAGCCACACACTTACAGTATCGTCAGAGGCTTTGAGTCTTCATTCACCGTTCGAGCGGTTTTATTTCATATAAACAAGACATCTAACCAGAAGACAGGCTAGCTAGACGTCACTCCGGGCCTAAGTCATCACTGCTAGTCTGCCTGCAAAAGGGCAGCACGCATGGAGACAAGGCAGTGTCAAAAGGCAGCCGGTAGTTTCAATCATCATGCAGCTTGGCACGCCGCGCTTAGGCGCAGGTGCGTGTCGATCGGTGGTTCCACTTGCTGCTGACCACTCCCCTGCCTGTGGCTCAGCTATGTGTCAGCACTGCCCCTCACCGTCAAATCAACTGTGATCACCCTAGTATGCATATTTTTGGTTTATGTAGGGTTTCTCCACAAGCCCTGCTGCACCAGGAGCCTCACGGCAAGGTGAGGCGCTGACAGTGCATCATGGCCACGTGGACTTGTATGGCGCGTGCATCAGCAGAGCTATTAGCCAGCCAGGCCTGCTGTGCATGAACCTGCTGCCTGTCATATTTATACCACTGATGTGCTGTAGCAAGATCATGCGTGCTGCGGGTGCAACCGCTACCACCACCTGACATGATGTCACCACCACAGAATGCACAAGCAGCATGGACCGCGCTTGCGCATGCCCCCCCCCACACACATTCGGGCCTTACCTTGTTTGGTCATCTGACATGAATGTGCCACTCCTCTCACGCTTTGCTTGCAGGCGCGCGTGGCAGCGCAAGTAGCGGCAGTGCCTACGCCATTCACTGATGACAGCAGGGCATACAGACAGCCTGGCATCCAAGCAGCAGTGACAGTGCAGCAGCAACAGCAGCTCCTGCAGCAGCAGAACGGCTGGCTGCCACAGCCCTGGAGCAGCAAGGGGCAGCAGCAGCAGCAAGCAGGCAACAGCTGGCAGCAGCAGGTACAGTCTCCTGCAGCACAGCAGGAACCACACCAGCAGCAGCAACAGGATCCACTGTTGCGGCAGCTGCAGGACTGCCAGCACTGGACACAGGTTGCTGCAGTCGTTCAGCAGCAGCAGCAACAGCAGCAGGGGTTGAGCTTCAGCTATGTAATAGCAGCCCTGCAGCAGCTGAGCAGCTGCGTGCAGCCCAAGGCGCTGCCGCAGCAGCACCAACAGCAGCTTGATATGCTGCTGACCACACTCGCAGATGCAGCAATAGTGCACTTGCAGGACTTGCATCATCAGGAGGTAGGGGAGCTGCTAGCTCGGCTGCAGGTGCTAGGTTTCAAGCCATCTGTGAACTGGGCTAAGTCGGTGCTGCAGCATGCTGGAACAGAGCTCGTGCACTACACACCAGCTGAACTGGCGCTGCTGCTGCTGACAGCAACACAGACAGCAGCGCGCGTCGCAGGCAGTGCACCGCCACCCATGCAGCTCACACGCAGCAGCCCGACAGCAGCACCTTCAATGTTGATGGGCGCACAGCCATCAGCTGCAGACCTGCTTCCGTACGCTGCGGACCCGCTGCCGTACGCAGCTGACCCGCTGCAGTATGCCTGCCCACCGCCAGAGATAGACTTGGCTGCAGTTGCGCAGCCTGGCAGCCGCAGCGGCAGCAGCAGCAGCAGCATTACTGCGCGCCGCGCACCCACTGTGCTGACCACTGCATGGCTGCAGCACTTCATGATGACGTTTGAGCGCTACTTGGCAGCAAGGGCCGCGCATCCGCAGCTGCAGCTGCAGGTGGGTTCCTGCTTGGTGCTGTAGCTGGGCTGTGTGGTCACGTGTGGTAGCTTGAGACGTGCGATCTTTGCTGATTGTGCTGTATGTGCGGTGGGCTAGGTGGGTGCAGCCATTGTTCTGCTTACGCCATGCTGGCACACTGCATTCTGGTTCTGTTGAGTTAATACAACAGCTGCTTGCCAAATCACTGACCTCCTTACTGCTGCCGCCTCTTTGTCACCCAACAGCACATGGAGGCTGTTATCACCTGCCTAGCAGCGCTGCGCGTCACGCCGGACCGCTTCTGGCTGTACCTCTTTGTGCGCCAGATGACAGCTCAGCTGCCAGCATGCCCCCCCGGCAGCGTAGTGCGTATGCTCAGTGCGCTGGCACGCATGGGCTACCGCCTACCCGAGCACGTTATCAGCCAGATTGAGCGACAAGTCGGCGGCGCTGCACTTGCCGCGCTGCGGCCACAAGAGTGTGTGGAAGTTGTGCGGTCAGTTGCGGCGCTGAAGCAGCGGCCGTCAGAGGCTTGGCTACAGCAGCTGCTGGCAGCAGCGGTCAAAGGCAGCAGCCACCTGAGCTCCAGTGCTGCTGTGTCACTCGTGGTGGCGTGCGCGGGGTTAGGTATGCAGCTGGACTCATCATGGATTGACGTGTTGCTCCTGCAGGCACGTGCCGCGCTGCATGTGCTGTCTGCACCTGAGCATGTGGGCCTGATTGATGCGTTATCGCAGCAGCAGCACCGCCCCGGGCCAGTGTTCATGTCACTGTTCATGGCCCAGGTGCAGGGCCACTTCCCAGAGCTGACGTTAGGCCAGCAGGCAGTGCTCGTTGCGAGCTTAGCAGCAGTTGGCTACAAGCCTGCGCCAGCATGGATGACCGCGTTCATGGGCCAGCTTGCGGGACAGCGAGTGACAGCAGCAGATGCACCCGAGCTGCTGCGGCTGCTGGTCGCGCTGCGGCGCATGCAGTACACGCCTAGCCCAGCGGTGGGCAGCCAGATCGAGGGGTTGATTGATAGCATGGCTGTGAATGTGACGTACGGGCAGCTGCAGCAGTTGCGAGGTGCATTGGCGGAGCTGCAGTATAAGCCGACTGTGGCAGCAGCAGCAATGGGCAGCGTACGGGGTGTGCGCGAGCGGTCGCGGGCAGCACCTGCTGCAGCGGCGCCATCAGCAGGTGTTGCTGCAGAGGTTGCTCAGTCAGCAACTTCTGCAGCAGCAACAGTAGCAGCAGCAGTTTCTGCAGAGGTTAATGCAGCTGACCAGGTGCAGGAACAGGCAGCAGCAGCAGCAGCAGCGCCAAGCAGCGAGGAGCAGCAGCAGGAGGTGCTAAGTAGGCCACCAGCTGTAATGGAGAGCCTTGAGTTGCTGGCGTGAAATCTCTGCATTACGAGATCCATGAGCTTGTGTAGCAAAAGTGTGGTTGTCAGCCACATGCATGTCTGATAGATGCATGAGCATGCCATCTTTGTTGTGTACAGTGGTCACCACGGTGTTGAACGTCACAGCAGTTAGGTGCCTGGTGCAGGCATAGCACCAGGTGTGAGTTGTTTGGCGGCTGCTGGCTTACCCTGCGTTGTACATTTAGGCTGTTGAGATGTGCGTGACTGCTTTGTTCCAGTCAGCTATTCTCTGTAGCAGCAGTCTTGTTGGTGAGGCTTGTTGACGAGGCTTGTTGGATGCCAATGAATACTATGCTTTGTCCTGGCAGCTGCACCTGAGTTTGCAGTTGCCTGTCAAAACGCCTTGAGTGGGTGTTGCGAGCCCTGAATTGATGAGGTGGTAGTTGGCAGTGTGAGGAAGGATGTTGTTGGTGAGCATGAGAGGGGATGGGGAACAAGGGAATCAAGTGTGCTTTACATGCAGCGCTCTCATGTGTATGACTGGTGTGATGTATGGACGTGCATGTCATGTTGTAGCACCAACCTTCCATACAAAGTGTGTTAGCTGCTGGTGGTGCTGTGCAAGGCGGGTTTTGAGTTTGCAAGGCGGGCCCCGCCCAGGCTGGGTGTACACGGTGCTCGCCAGCAGGCATGTGCCTTCATGCAGCATTGGTGCTTGCCGTGTATGATATAGGCGCTTGGTAACAGAGTGACTTTGTGCCTGTCGCTGCACTGGCAGTTTTTGAAATTTGCTACTGCGTTACTGACACATGCCATGAGGCACATGGCAAGGCAATGACATGCGACTCCGTCAGACTTGAAGACCTTGTGGATCTATGCCGTGTATTGCAGCTGGTACTGTGGACATCAGGATGCAGCCGTATGCAAATAATGCAGTGCACCATGCCTGAGAAGTGAAGACAGCTGAGAACTGCTTGACATTCAGTCAGCACAGCTGCAGCGACTGTACACCAACACTGCGGCGTGAGCAATAGAACGATTCAGACATGAATCCACTCACGCATATCAAAAACACGCAGAAGATCACAAAACGGGAGATCGAGCTTGGCTTGTTTGAGAAGGTGAAAGGCAGCTTGTGCAGCGAGCAGCCCGCGTCCCGACCAGTCACAACACGCTTTGCCTTATTAACAAACTGTTTCTTCTCATTCACGCCTAACATGGTTCGATTGATGCAGCATGTCGCCAGCACCACTGCTACTGCTGCTCCACCTGTTGCCCTGCTGCTTGTCTTGTCTTGCTGCTGCTTGTAGGCCTCTTGGCACGCCCGCTTTGCGCACAGCGCTTACATCTTTGCAGGAGGACTTGATTACGAGCTCACTGAGGGTGACCTGCTGGCAGTGTTTGCTCAGTATGGCGAGCTAGTGGATGTGCACCTAGTGCGGAACAAGACCACTGGCAAGTCACAAGGCTTTGCTTTTCTGGCATATGAGGACCAGCGCAGCACCGTGCTAGCAGTGGACAACCTGTCTGGTGCTACTGTGGCGGGCAGGAAGATCAGGGTGGAGCATGTGGACAACTACAAGAAGCGCAAAGCAGAGGTGCGGCGGTGGCAGCAGCAGCAGTGGCAGCAGCTGGAATGGCAAAGCAACACTGGGAGCAGCATAGAGTAATTGAACTGCTGCGGCTGACGATGCCAACTGCTGTAACAGCACGGCCTCTGCACATGACTGACATTGTGCCAGCACCTTCCAAACGTATGCAGCCAGCAGCGCAAGTCAGCGCAGCCGACAGCGTGGGCTATGCTACAATCTAAGTAGTCAGTGCACACTGCTAGCTGCCCTGCTGTGGAGCCATTGGACACTTTGATGGATCAATGCTTTGCTCCATGCTGCTTGTGTTATGCACTGTGCACTGCTGCGCTGCTGTACTGCCGCAGTTGGAAGGTGAAGATCCTGATGCAATGCCAGACGAGCCGCCAGCGAAGCAGCAGCGGCAGCAGCAGCAGGGCAATGGAGCTCGCAGCGCAGCAGAAGCTGAGCAGTATGACGGGGAAGAGTCACCACCACCGGTTGTAGAAACAGGCAGAGGGGGAGGTGCAGTAGGCTCTGGCAGGTTGGGTGACAGTTGGCAGGCGCCCAACTCGCTGTTTGCACTGCTGGCAGAAGCTAAGCCGGCAGGACCTGCGGGAGCAGCAGCAGCAGCAGCAGGGCACAAGCACAAAGAGAAGAAAGAGAAGAAGGAAAAGAAGGAGAAGAAAGAGAAGAAGGAGAAGCACAAGCACAAAGACAAGGTGAGAAGAGCTGAGCAGCTCAAGTAGATGAGCCAGGTGGTTAATCTGCAGTTGTGTTCAGCCAGGGTTGCCTGTTCATCTCTATGCTTGCTGTAGGAGTTTGTTTCCTAGTGGTAGCAGGTTACGCTTGTGAGCCACCCTGCAGCCGTATGCACACCCGTCAAGAAACGCCGGCGTGTCCTGCAACACCGCCTGACGCCGCTACGCTGGCTGTCTGGCTTTGCCCTTGGCTGTGCCGTTACAGGATCGAAGCCGCAGCAGGAGCAGGAGCAGAACTCCACCCAGGCAGCAGCAGCAGCAGCCCGTGCAACGCGCAGCAGTTGGGCCTCCTCGGCCGCCACCTGCGGTGCAGCAGCAGCAGCAGCAGCAGCAAGGCGCTCGTGAGGCTGACACAGGCAGGCCTAGGGAGCAGCAGCAGCGAGATGAGGAGCGTAGGCACGGCGGGGGAAGCAGCAGGCACGACAGCAGAGACAGGGACAGGTATAGGGAGGGGGAGCGGGAGCGGGACAGGAGTAGTGACAGGGGAGACAGGGATAGCCGGGTGGCCGACAGGGATCGGTACGGCAGCGGCGGCAGCAGCAGAGACTACCGCAGGGACGACCACAGGCAGCAAGGCAGCAGGGGCAGGGATGGGGCGTATAATCGCCGGAGGAGCCGCAGCCGCAGCAGATGATTGATCGAGTGCCTGCAAGCTGCCCTCTGGCATCTCTTTGTTAATTGCTGTGATTGTCAGCACTACCCTGCAAAGGCTCTGGGCAGGGGTAGTGAGTAGTATACCATAACGGGGTAGGACACGCCACTGGGGACCCACCCCAGACCCTGGCACAGCCATTGCCGAGCGAACCAGTTTACGCCAGCAACGCGATCAGGGCTGAATTTCTCAATATCATCTATTCGGTAATGGTTCATTACAATCTGAAAGCTACCTAGAGCCAGGGGCTAGGCAGGGTAGAGAACCAGCCACAGTCCTGGGGCCAAGCGGATGGACGGGTCGTGCTGGCAGCATACGGACGCTGGTGCCTGATACTTGGCAGTGTCAACGCATTATTTGATTAGAAGGATATCCAGCGCTCCTGCGGCTGTGGAGTGGCAGCAGTCGTGCTTCATGCAGTGCCACTTGCTGTTCCCAGTCAGAGGACACAGTCCACCGTGCTTGAATCCTGCGCCCGTAATCAACCCCGATTGCATTTCTAAACCGCAAAAGCTATCTAAATCAGGCTCCGTTTGCTGTCAGGAGAGGCAAATGCCCATGCTACCAAGCTTCGGCCCCTGTGCCCTGCGCGACCCGCTGGACTCCTTCACGCTTTTGTTAGACATTTTTTCGCTGCTTCAAGATTGCTTTTCAGGCCCCTGGGTGGCGTAAATAGCAAGCTGACGCTGCTTGGGCGTAGCAGAGCAGCTCAGTTCGCAGGGCTGATGTTCCCTGCTGAGAGGCTCAGAGGCCACCCGCTTGGCACTATATGAAAGTAGGTAAACACATCTTTCATTTGAAATGATTGCGGCATTGAGAGAGGCTCGTATGTGCCAGCAATCACCGGCGGTTGGACAGGCAAAGGGCAGTGGGAATAGGACGTGATCTATGGACTTCCAAGCCTTCCTGGATATCAGTAGCGATTCTGACATTTATACAATAACTAAAAGAACAACTTGTAAGTCTTGTAAGTCAGTAAGCCACTAGAGTCATTGACTGTGCTGTTTGTAAATCACGGGCGCTCGGCAAGGGCTCGTCCAGGGGGTCAGTACTGGGTGTCCTACCCCGTTATGATGGTACTAGCTGTTTCCCGTGGCTACGCCACTCGCCAACTACATCGAAGACAGGTGCTTCTGCTCGCAAGTGTCGTGGTTGCATGTACAACACTGACAGGCAACCTGCATCCAACTCACCAGCAACTTGTAGCTGCAGCTCACAGTATCAATCTATCCATTACTATAAAGAAATCCATTACTAAAAAGAAATCCATTACTATAAAGAAATACGGTCCGTCAGAAGCCTGGCTTAGGACCTGGCCGTTAAACCCCAGGGGAGCTTCGAAAAGATCAGAACACGCATTATCAGGCTCTGAGGCACACACGAAATTTTCGAATCGCTTCATCATGTCTGTCAAGCAGCAAAATGCCGCGCACGGCGTTCATTTCATGCTGGTGCCATTGCTGCTGCTGTGACCACCACGCACACCGTCTAAACGGCTGGCTGGAATGTTGTCTGAAGTCAGGATGAATTCTAATCCTTTGTTTATAAGGCGGTGGGCAGTGTGCAGCGTGCTCTTGCTGGCCATCGCTGCCGCGGTTGCTGCAACCACCTCCACACCGAACAGGAACCGGATTCCGTGCGGCAACAGAGGCTATTGCAGCTGGGGTGTACACAAAGAACGCTGTGGACCATGAGGTGTTCCAGGGCGTTGGGGTTTGAGCTTCACACTCGGCGCTGGAACACTGTGCTTGAGGAAATCAACATTTGTGTCCTGGCATGTGTCATATACTGTGAGCTGCAGCTACAAGTTGCTGGTGAGTTGGAAGCAGGTTGCCTGTCAGTGTTGTACATGCAACCACGACACTTGCGAGCAGAAGCACCTGTCTTCGATGTAGTTGGCGAGTGGCGTAGCCACGGGAAACAGCTAGTACCGTCCGTCCGTCCGTCCGTCCGTCCGTCAGAAGCCTCGCTTAGGACCTGGCCCTTGAACCCCAGGGCGTGTGCGGAACTCGGTGGATACAAGCAGTGCAGCGTCGCGAATCGCTTTGGTTTTTCAACCGCAATACCTGTGACATGCAGCACCTTGCGATCAGCGCTGTTCCTGCAATGCGTCGCAGTTGTAACCACCAAGCACAGCGCTGAACGACTTTGGTGCTCGAATGATGCATACACGTTGTACTTGAGGTGGTGGGCAGTGATCAGCGTGATCTTGCTGGCCATCACTGCCACGGCTGCGGCAACCACCACACCCAACAGCAGGGCGTCTCTGCAGCGGCAGCAGCACGCTGCGAGGCAAGCAGATCGCGATGATCGACACGAGGAAGGTGAGATTTGCTGGGATGAATGTTGTGCGGGCACTGATGTCTTCACAGTGTTCTCGAACTTTTGCAGAGCAGTGATCGTCACTGTGAGGCAAGGTGTGCTGCGCTAAACGCTTCCATTCCTGCTGCCAATTGTTGATGTTGCAGTGGGAGTTTCCCCCGCTGCAATTGGAGCTCCACTCGCCAGTCCTCCTGCAACAGATGGAGCTCAGCCAGCAGCAGCTCACACACCAGGTACGTCAGCAGCAGCAGCACAGCAAGCAAAACAAACGATGCTGGCATGTTGGAATTGCCATGAGAGCAATTTGTGGACGTTTGATGTTCAGCTTGATGTCTTCCATCAACTCATGTATGATGTTGCCTGCCTGCCTGCCTGCCAGCCTGCCTGCAGGTGCTGCCACGGACCCATTGGGCCAGCTGCCACCCAATGTTCAGCAGCGGCAGCAACAGTTCCTTGCCAGCATGCTCACTGCACCGCAGCCTGTGCAGTCTGCCTACCAGAATGCATTGCAGGTTATGCAGCGGCGCTTGCAGGAACAGGCGGCAGCCCGTGCTGCTGCGGCAGCTCCTGCAGCAACCCCCGCCCCTCGCCGCAATTGGGTGCAGAATTTGTTTGCCCGTGCACAGCGTGATCAACAACAGCGGCAAAACCGGCAGCAGAACGCAGATGCACAGCGTGGCAGCCGGCGCCAACAGCAGCAACAACGGCGTGCCAACCGCAGTGAGCAGGAGGCTGCTGCAGACAGGGAGCGCAACAGGCAGCAGCAACAGCAGCACCGAGCTGCCCGCAGTGAGCAGGAGGCTGCTGCAGACAGGGAGCGCAACAGGCAGCAGCACCAGCAGCACCGTGCCAACCGCAGTGAGCAGGAGGCTGCTGCTGATAGGGAGCAGAACAGGCAGCAGCGGCAGCAGCAGCGTGTCAGCAACAAGCCGCTGTACAAGGCTGCTCTCACCCAGCCGCTGGAGGCGCCTGCTGCGCATAATGTGGGCAGCCTCAGTCGCACATGTCAGCAGTGCAATGCAAAGCTGTGGCCTCGGGAAGTGCGCCGTAATGGCACAGGCGGCCTGCTGTGCTGCAGCAATGGGCGCGCTGCATTGCTGCACACGCAGTTCCCACACCCTCCCCCGCAGCCGCTGCATCGCTTGATGACTGGCAACGACAACGAGGCCAAGACCTTCCAGGGAAACCTGCGTGCGTACAACTGCATCTTGCAGATGGCGTACTCTAGCATCAACCTGCAAGACCCACCAGCCGGCCATGGCCCCAATGTCCTGGCCATCAATGGGTCAGTGTACCACCAGCTGCATGCACTCAACCCGCCTGACGGTATGCCCCGCCGTTTTGGCCAGTTATATTTGATTGATGACAGGGACGAGATGGTTGTGCAGCGCATGGCAGCTCTGAATTTGATTCCTGGTGACCGCGCAGGTCAAGTGTGGTCCTCCACTCTGCGCAGCCTGCAGGACATGCTGATTGTCTGCAACCCTTATGCCGGCTCTTTGCATGCTTTGCGTGAGATGAATCCAGCAGAGATGGATCAGTGGTACTTGGGGATTCAGGTAGATGGTGACTGTGACATGCGTCGGTACAACGCCCCTACCAGCAGCGAGGTTGCTGGTCTCATGCCAGGTGATGGTGATGAGCCGCAGGCACAGCGTGTTGCAGTGGCCATAAAGTTTAATGGTGATGCTGTGTTCATCAAGGAGGACAACCCTGCATTCACACCGCTGCACTTTGTGTTGTTGCATCCGCGAGGGGAGAGGGGGTGGAGCTCAAATCTTGCAGCGCTACCCCCTGTTGGTCGACAGCAAGCAGCTGGTAATGATGATGGGGGCGGCAGTGATGATGAGGGTGATGGTGGCGAGGCAGGTGATGAGCAAGTGCATGGTAGGCGGCAGCAGAACATCACACCCCGCCAATGGGCGGCTTATCATATGCATGAAAGGTTGCCTGCTGCCAACAACCTGCATGTGTATGGCAAGCGCCTATACCAAGAATTTTTGGTTGACTCATATTGTGTGATGGAAGGCCAGCGGTTGCGTTGGTTGCGGTTCAACCAAAGCACCATCAGAGCTGAGCTGTACCAGGGGCTGCAGGACCACTTGCATGCAGCAGATGGGCAGGCTCCACATGTAGGCAGGCGTGTTGTGTTGCCTTCCTCATTCATTGGCGGCCCTCGCAACATGCACCAACTTTACCAGGACTCCATGTCCATTGTGCGCGCACTGCACAAGCCAGACCTGTTCATTACAATGACCTGCAACCCCAACTGGCCAGAGATTTTGCAGGCTCTGCATGCTAACCAGAACTCAAATGACCGCGTTGACATTCAGAACAGGGTATTCAAGATGAAGTTGCAGGCACTGTTGAATGACATTCAGAATGAGTGGGTTTTTGGGCAGCCAGTAGGTTGCATCTATGTGGTGGAGTTCCAGAAGCGTGGCCTGCCGCATGCCCACTTGCTGATCATCCTGCACACAGATGACAAGCCGCGCACATGCGATGATTATGACCGCTTCGTGTCAGCAGAGCTGCCTGACCCAGTGCTGCAGCCTGAACTGCATGCTGTTGTCACCAAACACATGCTGCATGGCCCTTGCGGCACTGCAAGGCCCAGCTGCCCATGCATGGTTGACGGTGTGTGCTCCAAGGGCTTCCCCAAGGACCTGCGTGAGGAGACATGTGATGCTGTGGATGGGTACCCGCTGTATCGGCGCCGTGCTGGGGCTGAGTTCACCCGCTCAGGTTTTACGTTTGACAACTCATGGGTGGTGCCTTACAACCCCTGGCTGTCACTGAAGTACCATTGCCACATCAACGTTGAAGTGTGCACGTCCATCAGTGCTGTCAAGTATTTGTACAAGTACGTGTACAAGGGCCATGACCGTGCTTTGGTTTCTCTGCAGCGTGTTGATGTCGATGGAGGTGTGGCTGCAGCGCCAGGTGGTGGGGAGGGTGGTGGTGCTGCTGCTGGGCAAGGTGCTGCGCAAGCACCTCCCGATGAAATCAAGCAGTTTGTTGATGGCAGGTATGTGTCAGCGTCTGAAGCAGCTTGGCGCCTCGCTGCGTTCAGTTTGCACCAGGAAAAGCCCAATGTTGTGCGGTTGCCTGTGCACTGTCCTGGTGAGCAAGTTGTGCACTTTGAGGAAGGCCAGGAGGCAGCAGCTGCTGCAGGACCTGCCATCACAAAGCTGACAGCTTGGTTTGATTACAATAGCAGTGCGAAACAGGTGTATGAGGCTGCCATGCATCTGCATGCGGCGCTTGGTGGTGTTGCACCTGTGGAGCCTGAACAGCTTCGTACGCTGTATCATGACCTGCCAGCATTGCAGTGTGGAATGCGAGTGACAAGGCATGGCGGCAGCGCCAGCGCGCACAGCAGGGTTTTACACCCATTGGGCGCATGTATAGTGTGCATCCCAGTGCAGGCGAGAGGTTTTACCTGCGGTTGCTGCTCTGCCATGTGCTTGGCGCAATCTCCTTTGAGGACCTGCGCAGGGTGCCAGGGCATGAGCAGCCCTTCCCCACCTTTAAGGAGGCATGCGCGGCGCGCGGCCTGCTGCAGGATGATGGGGAGTGGCGTCAGTGCATGCAGGAAGCAGCTGGGCAGAGCATGCCGTACTGCATGCGGGGTATGTTTGCCTCAATTTTGGCATACAATGATGTGGCTGATGCTGCTGCACTGTGGAATGACTACAAGGGTGCGTTGTGTGATGATCTGCTGCGCACAGCGCGCAGGGTGCTCCCTGCGCGCCAGTTGGATGAGGAGATAGAGCAGCAGTGCCTGTGGATTCTGGATGGCTTGCTGCGGCAGATGGGCAAGAGCATTGCAGACATCCAAGGCATGCCAGCTTTGCAGCAGCAATTTGCGCCGCAGCAAGGCATTGTTGCCGAGCAGCTGCAGCGCTTCCCTGTGCGGCAGCAGCAGGCAAAGCGTGATGCCTTGCTGCCGCAGCTGAATGCCGCACAGCGTGCCGTGTATGATGCTGTGATGCAAGCTGTGCTGGGCGGGGTGAGGATAGCAACACAGCGTTTTTTGTGTATGGGTTGGGTGGGGCAGGCAAGACCTTTTTGTACGAAGCGCTGTTGTGCGCTGTGCGTGCAGAAGGCAAGGTTGCTCTCGCAAGTGCATCCTCAGGCATTGCTGCGCTGCTGTTGCCTGGGGGGCGCACTGCACACTCCACATTCAAGATTCCTGTAGCGCGTCTGCATGCAGAATCCACGTGCAATGTGTCTGCACAGAGTGCTATGGCTGAGCTGCTGAGGGCTGCAGACTTGATTGTGTGGGATGAGGCGCCCATGGTGCACAGGCATGCCTTTGAGGCTGTTGATCGCATGTTGCGCGACATAATGAGGAGTGTTGATCCAGCAAATGAGGACAAGCTGTTTGGTGGAAAGGTTGTGGTGTTTGGTGGTGACTTCAGGCAGGTGCTGCCTGTGGTGCCACGCGGCACACGTGGTCAGATTGTCAATGCTGCACTCAACCAGTCCTCTGCACTGTGGCCGCACATTGTGGTGCACCGCCTGCATGAGAATATGCGTGTGTGAACTCTGATGGCAGCAGGTGATGCAGCTGCTGCCGCAAGGCAGCAGCAGTTTGCAGATTGGCTGCAGCGCGTGGGCGAGGGCACCGAGCCCACATGCGCTGCTGTAGGCGAGGATTACATACGCCTGACTGATGAGGTCGTGTGTGGCGGAGGGCAGCAAGAGGGCACTTTGCAGGAATTGATAGATGCTGTGTATGGGGAGATTGACAGCCAAAGCGGTGATGCTGCACGACAGCGGTACATTGTGGAGCGTGCGATCCTTACGCCTCTGAATGATGATGTTGATGCAGTGAATGATCTGATGACAGCAAGGATGTGTGCACCCCGGCCTGACGGTGTTCAGGTTGAGAGCCGTGTGTACAGCAGTGCTGACTCAGTGGTGCGCGGTGAGCAACAAGGGCACCTGTATCCACCAGAGTTTTTGAACACTCTGCGCATGTCTGGCTTGCCGCCACACAAGCTGCGCTTGCACGTTGGGTGCCCTATCATTCTGCTGCGCAACATGTCTGCGGGATTGGCGAATGGCACACGCATGGTGGTCACGAAACTCATGGACAACTTCATCCAGGCAAAGGTGGCCACAGGCCCTGCAAAGGGCCGAGTGGTGTGGCTGCCACGCCTGAACCTGCAGCCCTCTGATGCACAGGCTATGCCTTTTGATATGTGCAGGCGCCAGTTTCCAGTGCGCGTTGCATATGCCATGACAATCAACAAGGCGCAGGGGCAGACCCTCAAGGCAGCAGGTGTGTACCTGCCTCGCCCTGTGTTCTCGCATGGTCAGTTGTATGTTGCCTTCTCGCGGGTTGGCATCTGGAGTGCCCTCAAGGTGTTGGTGGTTGGGGGCTTCCGTGCAGCTACTGCGGCTATTGCAGCTGGTGTGTACACTAAGAATGTTGTGTATCGTGAGGTGTTCCAGGGCATCGGGGTTTGAGCTTCACACTCGGCACTGGAACAGTGTGCTTGAGGGCCTCCATGCCTGTCTTCCGTGCCAGATGCGAGTGGCGGAGCCACGGGTAACCACTAGTCCATTACTTAAAAGAAATACCGTCCGTCCGTCCGTCCGTCAGTCCGTCCGTCCGTCAGAAGCCTGGCTTAGGACCTGGCCCTTGAACCCCAGGGCGTGTGCGGAACTCGGTGGATACAAGCAGTGCAGCGTCGCGAATCGCTTTGGTTTTTCAACCGCATACCTGTGACATGCAGCACCTTGCGATCAGCGCTGTTCCTGCAATGCGTCGCAGTTGTAACCACCAAGCACGGCGCTGAACGACTTTGGTGCTCGAATGATGCATACACGTTGTACTTGAGGTGGTGGGCAGTGATCAGCGTGATCTTGCTGGCCATCACTGCCACGGCTGCAGCAACCACCACACCCAACAGCAGGGCGTCTCTGCGGCGGCAGCAGCACGCTGCGAGGCAAGCAGATCGCGATGATCGACACGAGGAAGGTGAGATTTGCTGGGATGAATGTTATGCGGGCACTGATGTCTTCACAGTGTTCTCGAACTTTTGCAGAGCAGTGATCGTCACTGTGAGGCAAGGTGTGCTGCGCTACACGCTTCCATTCCTGCTGCCAATTGTTGATGTTGCAGTGGGAGTTTCCCCGCTGCAATTGGAGCTCCACTCGCCAGTCCTCCTGCAACAGATGGAGCTCAGCCAGCAGCAGCTCACACACCAGGTACGTCAGCAGCAGCAGCACAGCAAGCAAAACAAGCGATGCTGGCATGTTGGAATTGCCATGAGAGCAATTTGTGGACGTTTGATGTTCAGCTTGATGTCTTCCATCAACTCATGTATGATGTTGCCTGCCTGCCTGCCTGCCTGCCTGCAGGTGCTGCCACGAACCCATTGGGCCAGCTGCCACCCAATGTTCAGCAGCGGCAGCAACAGTTCCTTGCCAGCATGCTCACTGCACCGCAGCCTGTG
>CADDIJ020001495.1:0-14837 GCA_902809745.2 Tetradesmus lagerheimii | reverse complement strand
CTGCTCATCAAAGGCAGCAGCAGCAGCAGGCGTGTATGAACAAACCAGCCCGCAGCACTGCTGCTGCTGATAAAGAGCAGCAGCTGCAGCAGCAGGTGGCCAGGTCTTCTGTTGGTAGCAGCAGGAGTACAGAGAGTGGAAGATGGTGACCTGCGGCAGGAGTACGGAGAGTGGAAGATGGTGACCTGCAGCAGCAGCAGCAGCAACAGCAGCCGGCACCAACATGATACAGGGAGTTGATGATCTGGGTGCAGCAGCAGCAGCAGGCGATGACGTCTTCTGCTGCTGCTGCAGCAGGCGAAGAGGAGTTCATGTTTTGGAAGGAAAGCAGCAGCAGCAGCAGACGGCTCCAGCATGTATGCCTGCTGTGTCAGTAGCAGGAGGGGAAGCAGTTGAGGAGGGCAGCCGCACTGCTGAGCAGTTAGAAGGCTGTGGCAGCAGCCGCTGCTTGCCCTGATGACAACCATGGACGAGTGGGTTGGTTTGACAGCTCCTAGTGTAGGATCGGTGACTTACATAAGAACATACACCGTGTGACTTGTTTGATGTTGATGGCATCAGATCATATAAACAGCAGAAGGTACAGTATGTGACACTGGTTAGGCAATACATCGTTGTTGATGGCATTTTGTCATATACAACAGCACAAGATACACAGTGTGATACTGTATAGGCAGTACATCGCTGTCACAGCGCCATCGGATGGCACAGGCTAGTGTCATAGGCAACAGCACACGATATGCAGTGTGATACTGACTGATTCAGGAAATGCATCGCTGTTGTCACATCATATAAGGAAGTGCTCTTATTAGGTGTGTGTGCATGGCCCATGTATGCGGCATATGTTCAACAGTGAAGTATAATATTGCCCTTCACTCCTGGAGAAAGGGGCCTAGAACAGGAGCATGATAGATGTGTGATGGGCAACCTGAAATGAATTGGTACGCTCAGGCAGTGTGTGTGTCTCTGTGCATGTGAGTGACAAAGCAGCAACGATATGGCTGCAGCGGCTGAGGATCTTGTCGGCCGTTTACCTGCGAGTAATTATCTATGGCGGCAAGAACAAATGGAATGAGCAGCAACGTTGTTTGAAGTCTGAGTACAAGGTGCTGTACACAGATGGTGCAGCTCGGGCAGTGTTGTTGCCATGGTGATGCTGCAAGGAAAGCAGAGACTGTATGGCTGCAGCGTCTGCCGCAGAGTCCTCCTTAATATAACAAGGCATGCCTGTCGAGGATGAGGAGTGTGTGTGGTGGATGTACTATTGTGTGTGGGTATGGGGGGCAGGTGTTACAACTGCAAGAGGGACTGCACTTGGTGCATCTGCTACTCAGCAGCTCCCTGTTGGGCTGGTTCTGAGGTCCATGTGCATGTGCTCATACAGGATATGGTGATTGGGCGATGGGCAACGTGAGTTTGCTGCTCGTGCAAGCATGTTGACACCCACCATACAGGATCTGGTGATTGGGCGATGGGCCCTGACCAGGGCTTGGCGGTTGAGCGCTGACCTCATGATGATGAGTGTGTGCGTGGTTGGTTCACTGTTGTGTGTGGGGAGGGGTGGGGCCACAGTTGCAAGAGGGTTTGCGCTTTGCGCATCTGCTACTCAGCAGCTCTTCATGGGCTGGCTCTGCGGACCGCAATGCGCACTGCGCAAACACGTTCACACATACATATGCATGTATGTCAGGCTGTGCATACAAACTGCAGCTGACTCTTGTTCACCGTGCAGGCTGCGAGACCTTGCTCATCTTCACACCAAAAGATGCAGAGAAAGTTTGCTCGGTTTGACTAGATTCTAGCTTCATTGTGCCTGTTATGTCACAGACAGTCGGCAGCAGCGACAGCAATCATCCTGGCTGCCAAAATGCAGCTGGCTGCTTGCTCATGGCATGCAGCTCGTAGCGCCCTTGTGGTGCGATGAAGGCAGCTGTGCCAGGCTGCAGGGGTACTGTTTGGTGGCTATAACATTGCCGCTGCGCAGGCTTGATCTTCAGTTGCGTGTAGTTTGGTCCTTGCGCGCATTTCGTGCGTTGTTGCTCACTGCTGCCATGCAGTGCATGTAGGTTCAACCACCAACTGCAATGCCATAGTGCCGCACCATGCAGGGTTGAGGGTTGGGCTGCTTTTACGTGCTTTGGTGTTTAACACCAAGTGTCTGTCCCCGCTTGTAACCAACAAAACAACACCAAGTGTCTGTGTTTCAGGTGCTGGGGCGGTTGGCTTGCTTGTCTTGGTGGTTCCTTGATGGCCCAGCTCGTAGGCTGCCATGCAGTGCATGTGAGTTCAACCACCACCTAGCTTGAAAGTCCTTGGTGGATGCTGACTGGTGGCGGGTGTTGGGGTGCCGTTACATGCATATGTCTTGCCGTGACATACAATGTTGCTTTTACCTGGGGTCCAGGATCCGCCTAAGATCGTTCACTGTGAAGTTCACAACTTGTAGGGGTGTGCTGCAGCTGATGTGATCGATGCAGCCTCAGGCCAGACATCAAGCATAACACACAGCAACCTGCCATCTGAACACAACACAAGAATTCAAAGCAACCCCACTGACTGCACTGAGTGCACGTCATATCTCACACACTTGCAGAGCCAACTTGGCTTGAAGGAAGGCTTGCAGGAAGAAGCCATCTCGAGAGGCTAGAGTCTAGCAGGCTGCTGTCAGCGGCTCTTAGTGCGTGGCCGCTCCTTCGTTGGGGATGGCATGCCCCTCTTTGAGCGACTCCAGCTTGCAGGAAATGCCAGCTTGCAGGAACCATGCACTAAGAACGGCGGCCGCTCTTAGTGTGTGGTGGCTCCCTCGTTGGGGATGGCGTGCACTTCTTTGAGCGACTCTGGGTCAGGCTTGTCGATGCGGGTGGGGCTGCCTCCAAAGTCCTTGGTGGACGCTGACTGGTGGCGGGTGTGGGGGGCCGTCATGGACTCTGTTTGTGGCTCGTCTGCATCTGCTGCTGTTGCTGCTGTGGGCCCCTCGGACTCGTCTCCTGCATGCAGCATATGATGAACAGGGAAGCAATGACAAGGCAGGTTTCATGGCAATGATCAAGGAGGCAGCAAACAGGGTGTTTCATGCGCTGCTTCAGAACAAGGTGAGGCAGTGTACTGGGAATTTTGCTCGGAGCACAGCACTGTGCTTCGCATTTGCAGCCCTCTCTGCCGCCGCCGCCTCAGACAACAGCATTGTGATTATTTTTGGTTGGCGTACAGCACATGCCACGGCCGGGCCGCACAACAGCAACAACCTGCCTGTTCGGTTTGATGCTGCTCTCAGAGCAGCGGCCGTTGCTGCGGTTTGCTGCTGCTGCTGCTGCTGGCGTAGCATGTACATGCATGTGCGTGTCAGCTCTGCCTGCTCGAGAGCTGTAGTGCAGCAACGCATCCACACAAGCCTTGAAGGTGTGTGCGGTCAGCTATGAATCCATGCTGCAGCGCAATATAGCACTGGTTTCATCATAATGGTGGCAGTAACAAGAGGGGTGGGAGTGCACACATGCTGCCGCAGTGCTGCTGTCTGGAGCCATGCTGTCATATGGCTGTCTGCGGCATCCTTCTGCAGCCTGACTTGCCATACTGATACCTCCTTTCGCTAGAGAAAAGCTGGTTACAGTCTTTTGGCAGCAGATCAATACCACTGACAGAGCGCTGCCGCAGATTCCGCACCTGCTGAAAAGATGTTCTCTCCTGCTGCAGCCTTCTTGATCTCCTCATCCTCGAGTGCTGTGGGCAGTGGTCCATCTGCTGGCGGGTGTTCGTGGATATAGCGATCGATATCCTGCCTATCATCGTCAGAAGAGGGCCGTGGGCTCTTGCTGCTGCTTTCACTGAGGCTACTGCTGCTGCTTGTCGCAGCCAGACAAGGTGCTGCTAGCGTTTTGTTCTGTGTCAAGCATTTATTCACGGCGTTGACAAGCCCGCTGCGGGCTGCAGCTGCTACCTGAAGCATCCTCTTGTGCGAACTGTAGGGAGAACTGATGATGCTTTGGTCTTGCCAGTCCGCTGCCGCTCAACAACTTCTTACATACACGATAGTAACTCACGAGCATGTCTGGCTACAGGCCTCGGCGACGTTTAGACATATGTGACACGTCATGACCTCATGTCCGTAGTTTGACTGGTGAGCACCACAGCGCCGAAGTCAGCGAGGTTGACTTGCATCACAGAAGGCAAACCGAGACCACAGAGCAGCCTGAGCTTTGTTGCATTCTGTTCCGCCCCTCACCAGCGTTGCGTCACCTGAAGCATAATCTGCAGCATTTGATCAGCCACACTGCTGCATATGCTTGCGGCCGCATGCTTTGCTGGCGCGAAACAGCAGTTTCATTGTACAGGTCCCCTCCCACAGCAGTCAATCCGCTGAACTTACTTACTGCTTACTATCTCAACATGTTTTGCATCTCACATGCAACCCTGCCAGCACATGGCTGTCTTGGTCAGCCCAGATGCTTGCCACCCCACACATATCACATCGAGTCATGCGGCATGTGCACACATGACCATGCCAGGACACTAAAATTTACAAATGCTCAGTCTTGCCAGCATTCACCATGAATGCACATGCAGTGATGCAGCGAGTGCATGACATCTAACTCTGGGTTGCTATGCATATATACGCGTATCTTCCAACCCTGATACCCCTTGGATGCACAGTGCCAAACTTTGCCAATCCAGAACCATGCTGCTATAAATGCTGCTGGGAACACTTCATGCTGCTCTTGAGCAAGTTGCTGCTGCTAGATCCACCGGGGCTAGCAGCTGACCTAATGCACTGTGCTGATGCAAGCATACCCCGCCCCATGAAGTACCCGCCCATACGAAGTTTGTCAGAAGCAAATCTGCTGTCTGCATTCACTGCATCAGGCCGCATCAAACAGCCAGCAACCACAAACACAGTACGTATCATGCACAGCCACGTACGATGTGCATTCAGCAGCCTTGTTGTGTTCACAATTCCTGTGGCGGTGACCACCCACTAATGACAGCTAACACATTCCAATGGCACAAACCAGCATGAAATGCATGTGCAAATGCAGTGCTGCTGATGTAAAGCCAGATACCACCATATCTGTAATAATAATAATAATCGATCCTTGAAAGCCGTACCTTTCGGCATCGGCAACCGCGCCTCACCCACTGGGGAGGCGGAAAGCAGACTGATTTTTCTCTCTATTTTCGGTGTAAGGTAGACCACCCAGACCCTTACACCCCTTACTAGGCAGCATGTGGGAATCACCCCATACGGTGGACTGCATACCTAGCAGGGCCGGTGCCATCATATCTGTAATACTGGCAGGGTGTGTGCCTGCTATGACCACTAAAAAAATGCATCACTGAATCCATACGACATATGCTGTGTTATAACACGTATGCAATGTCTGTACCGCCTCTTTGGTAAAAGCAGAGGACACTAGGTTGTCACAAACCTTTGAACGAAATCACCATCATCAATGCCAATTACATGACATCAATGCAACACACGTGCACAATAGCATGGCACACGTGCACAATAGCATGGTCTTGCGTGCGTGCCTGCACCCCGTGCAAAAAACCTGCAGAATGCACTGCCCACAGGTAAGGAGCGTTCAATATACCATATTAGCAGCTGCTCCTAAACAAACTACTGGCCCGATAGTGCCCAAGCCTATGATAATGCCCAAACAGCTGTAATAGAGGTTACCTTTGCCTGCAGCCATTGCTGCGCCACCTGCACTGCAAGTTGTGCTCACAAACATGCATAGCCCAGTGGAGAATCGTGCTCTTTTTATAGCACATGTGCAGATCACAAGGCAAAGCGCATGTCACCAGGCGAAGCGCATATCACCAGGTAGTGTGCACAGCAACCCACCATTCACGCCAGACAACACTACGCGTTGTCAGGCCGCGATGCGCTACACAGACTGTCACATACCTTGTTGGCACATGCTGAGATGCTGTCGAATGCTGTGCTGTATTAACTTGCATGCCATGCCGCGGCCTTCTCTAATCTCATGCAACCAAGATTCATGCAGCTGATTTGTCATCTGATCACATGCTGTAGCAGATGCAGTGCGCTTCTTGCAGGGCTCGCATTGTGTATGCATGCATGCACTTTGCATGCCATTGCAACTGCATGTTTGTGCACGTCAATATAAAACCAGGGAGCATGATGTCAGACACAAACCACCCAGGTGCACATGCAACAATTTGCAAATGAGATTATTGCAGATGAACGCTGTAGGTTGTGTATGCTAAACTCTGCCCAGGTCAGAATCACAATGATACACTGTGTGCCAAACATGATCAAACTCCTACACATCAGGCTGCACAAACCAGCCAGCCAACAACAGCTATTAAAATTCACAGCTATCCACCTGAGAACTCATAAACATCTGGTCAGGTGCCAATGCACCTGGTGCAGTTGCCAGCACAGTGTCATATGGCAACCAGCAAGTGGCTCCTCGACTCCTGGGCACACTGGCTGCCGTCACCTCACAGGAACTAACCCGCAGCAGCAGCAGCAGCAGCAGCAGCAGCAGCAGCAGCAGCAGCAGCAGCAGCAGCAGCAGCAGCAGCAGCAGCAGCAGAAAGTGTGTATCAGAGGCTATGTCAGCGCTGTCGGCTGCAAACTGCTGCCGCTCGCTGCAGCGTGCATGCTGATGGCGGCAGCATATGCTGAAAGCGATTTCAACCAGGACCTCTCGCATTGGCATTGGCAGCAACAACAGGGATTAGCACACCCGCATGACGATGTGACACATGGCAGCAGTAGCCAAGAGTATCGTCTTTACCATTCAAAAGACGCAGCTCTGCAGGCAGGGGCAGCAACTGACTCAGGCAGGCACCTCACAGAGAGCAGTGCCACTGCTTGAAGTGCGGCAGAGCGACATTACAGACACAACAAAATGATGCTTGATCACAAAATCCACCACGTCAGGAACGTGCTCCAACAGACTCAGCTATTGCATGACTCACCCTAAAGGCGCAGCTCTGCCCCTGCTCCTGGCTCCACCCTCGCTCCAGCCTGTCCCACACAACGTTATCTTTCGTGGGCGCAAACGAACACGCCGGCGCTTGCTCCCAGCTGACGGGCGCCTTGCCCTGCTGCTGCTGCTGCTGCTGGTAGGCTGGTCTAGTAGCAGCCGGCCTGAACATACATTCAGCGCCTTTATTCCATCCAATGAACCGCCCCTGCCTGTCCACCAATGCATGCTGCTTCTTAAGCGGGAAGGGGCACGGCGGTGCCTTAGCAAATGCCGCTGCATCTCCTGCTCCCTCCCAGGGCGTGTAAACATCATATGATTCCTCAGGCTCTGTCTGTTTGTGCTGTGGTTGTGCAGGCTCAACTACTGCTGCTGGAGCGGGAGGTGACGGCATTGCTGCAGCTGCTGCCAACTCTGCAGGCTTTGAGCTGCGTCTGCTGCGTGCTGTTGTGCCAAGCAGGCTCAACAGGTCAACTGGGACGGCAGGTGGCAGTGGGGTGTAAGGTGTGTAAACGGGCTGCTGGCTACCCTTGGACGTCTGCATTGCTGCTGCTTTTGACCCTGCTGCTGCTGCTGCTGGTGCTGTTGCTGGTGGTGCATAGCCCAAGGTTTGGCCCTGCTGCTCATGATGATGATGGTGATGGTCTGTATCTACCTGCTGCCATGGTGCTGCTAGCACTGTAGCTGCCTGCCTCTTCTGTTGCTGCTGCTGCTGCTGCTGCTGCTGCTTGCTGTCAGCTACTGCTGCCACGTCATCACCTTCCTCAGCTGACATCAGCGCCCCACCCTGACCTAACCTCAAACCAGCAGCTGAACTATCCTCACCCGATGCTGCTGCTGATGATGCTGCTGTTGAATCTGCAGGTTGCTGTGTTACGGGCTCAGCGCCTACCGTTTGCACTTCTGCGCTTGGCTGATCTGCAGGCATCTGTGGCAGGTGCAGGTCAAGCGCTGCAAACGCAGCTGTCAAAGGATCTTCTCCGCTGCCAAAATCAAAGTCAAAGGAAGGCGGGATAAAGGTCTCTGCAATAGGCTCCTCATCCAATGTTATGTCCAGATCTAAGGGCAGATCTAGCTCAACTGACGCTACCAGATCGTCATCATCTGCTGATGATGCGGTTGCTGTTAGAGTGTCTGTAGTTGCGTCTTCTGCTGCTGCTGTCGCTGCAGCTACTGCTGCTACCTCAGCTGCAGCAGCTGCACCATGATCTGCAGTTGCGTTGGGATTTAACCCAACAAGGACGCCAGATCCAAGTGACTGGATGTCCCGGATGATTGCTGGAGCGCCAAAGAAAGCACTGAGGGTTTTTTTCAGGGTTTCAGATGTGCTGGACAGTACACCTGAGACAATGGAGTCTTTTGCGTCTGCGTCTGCAGGTCCTGCAACTGCAAAGCGGGTGATCACCTCAACCATCACAAGGTACCTACTTTGCTGCTGCTGCTGCTGCGAGGCTCCACTGCTGCTGGTGTTGGCTGCAGGCAGCCCATTTGCCTTGGCAGCTGCTGCTGCATCGCCTGCTGCCCTTACTGTTGCTGCTGCTGCTGCTGGCCGTAACTCGCCAAGCAAGCGCCGTTTGAGCCTCGCTGGTTGGGGCAATGGCAGCGTCAGTTGGCCGTCGCTGAAAAGTGTTGTGCCTCCGCAGCTAACGCTGCTGATCGTGATTTGCAGTGGGAGGTTCAGGGCCTTGGCATAAGAGGCGGTAAACAGCCGCTGGTACGATGTCATACGCTGCATGGCAGGTGAGAGAGGAGCACAGAATAACAGAGTTAGGCATTTTTAGGTCAGGATTGCAGCTGCGGTACTGCCAAAACAATTGTGGGCGCATGACAGGCTAGCAGTGCAAGCTGCAGGTTACAGAACCGGATTTCAGCTGCAGAATGCAGAGTGGAAGAATGCATTTCGTTTTTGGTACATAAGTATCCTGCATAACATTTGTTGAGTGTGGCTGGCACGCTGGCAGCTTATGCATTTGTCATAGTGGACTTGCACAGTATGTACTGTGCCTGTTCAGCTCTCACCTGCTGGCTGTCGAACCAGGTGGAGCACCCCTGGCCTGCGCTCATGGCTGGCATTGACACAACCACCTGAAAGTTCAGGGGCAACCCTGCTGCTGCTGCTGCACCGCTGCTGCTGCCGCCAATGCCCATATTCTTGAAGGCTGCTGATACACCTAATCCTGCTGCCGCAGCGCCCAGCAGCAGCACCATAACTACCATCAGAACCGCTAAGCAGAACGGCTTGCTGTTCTTTGTCTGCTCTTGCTGCTTGCCTTTGGCAGCACTGCCGTGGTACTGCTGCTGCTTGCGCTGCTGCTGCTGCTGCCACTGCCTCTGCTGGTGGCCCTCATGTCTGCTGCTGCCGCTGTGAGGGGACCCCTGGCTAAGGTAGCTGCCGTTCGCTGACAAACCCACGAGGCTGCTGCTGCCGTGCACCATGCTGCTTCTAGTGCTGCCAGAGCATCCTCCTGCACTGCTAGGCATTCTGCCAACTAGGGGATTAACCCCAATGCAGTGGTGCCCTGCTGCTTGCTCTGCTGCTGCCACAGAACCAACATGAGACGGCTGCTTCGATGAGCCGACGCCCTCACATACTGGTCCTGGCCGCACATGCATTTGCAGCAGCTCAGCAGCAGCAGCAGTGCTAGAATGCACTGCTGCACCGCCAAAGCTTACCCCTGGCGTTGGATAGTTGCTGCTGCTGATGCTGCTGCAGTAGTTCGTGTCTAGGTTGGCTGTACTGGCACCGTCTACAGCACGCGTGCTGGTGCTGGTGCTGGGGCAATCTGATCCTTTGATGCTTATCACACCATTGACAATAGCAATCCTTGTAGGAGCAGCACCAGCAGCAGCAGTAGTGCTGCTGCTGGTAGCTGTCATTGTAGCTGAAGCAGCACTTGGAGTAGCAGAGGCGAGTGAGGCAGCTTTTGCAGCTGCCTTTGCTGTGCGTTGGCTTTGCCTGCCTGCTGCTGCCAAGAACTTGGCAGTAGCATCTGCGCTGCTGCAGTTTTCTACGCCTGCAGGGGACCCCCTCACTGCCGCTGCGGATGTTGGGGGTGCTGTTGCTGTGCTCGCACCCGCAGCCATGTCCCTGTTTCGACGGCTGCTGCCCCTGCCAGGAGCTAAGCTGTTGCTGCTGCTGCTTGCGGCAGGTGCTTGCCGCTTGCCTGTGGCAGTTGCAGCACCACCAGCTGCTTCTGTTGCAGCTGCTGCCGCATCTTCTGCAGATGACTCCCTATCAAGTGCATCTTCAGCTGCTGCCATGCACACTTCATTGTGCATGCAGGCATTACTGCTTCTCCTTGCATCCACATCATTGCTTGGTTCTGGGTTAGGGTCCGTCAGTAAACCCATGCTGTTGGCTTCTCTGCAAAACCGCGCCCAGATGAAGCGCCTGTTGCTGCTGCTGCCACCAGCGCTGCGTGGGCTAATACTGAGGCTGCTGGTGGCACTGCCAGTGTCCCTGCTGTGCGCATCCAACGTACTGAGAGCAGTGGAAGGAGTACCAACACCAGCAGCAGCAGCAGCAGAGGTAGCACTGGCAGTACTCACCCAAGGTTTTGACGCTGCATTATTCACCACAGGAGAGCCAGATGCGCTGTTGTGGCTGCTGCTGCTGCTGCCAGCCAAACTGCTGCAGAGTGTTGTGCTGTTGCTGGTGGCTGCAGCGCTGCTGCTGCAGCTGACAGGACCGTCGCAGGTCAGCATGTGTGGTGCTGCATGCTGTGCTGCTGGTACTTGCTGCATGCTGCTGTGGCGGCAGTCAGCTGCAGCGCTGCTGCTGCTGCTGCTGCCGCCGTGCCCCTGTCGTGACTGCGCTGTTGCTGAAGCTGCTGCTGCTGCTGCTGCTGCTGCTGCTGCTGCTGCTGGCACTGGCATGCCATATGATGACGTTCCGGCTATTCCATTGTTGCTGCGGCTTCTGTACCTTGGGCTGCCAAGCTGCCTAGATGATGTGATCGCCCCTGGTGCGGCTGCAGCTGCCCTGCTGGTACCAGACGGTGAGTGCAATGGGGCGCCCCCGGCAGCAGCAGCAGCAGCTGCGGCGGCGGCAACTGCAGCGCGCTGAAGTGCTTTGCTGGAGTAAGGTCTCCTTGAACCCCAAGGAGGTCTAGGGATCACATACGCGCTATTGCTGTTGTTGCTGCTGCTGTTGCCACGTGCGCCGCCGCTACTGCGGGACAGACGCACACTCAGCTGCTGCGGCCGCAGCTGCTGGTGCTGCTGCTGCTGCTCTTGTTGTGGCTGCTGCTCTTCCTGCAAATTTTCAAAGTAGATTTGGCTGTCCTCACCGCCAGCTGTTGAGCCAGGGCTGCTGGTGCTGCGTGCTCTGCTGCGCCTGTGCAGCACGGAGGGTGCTGCTGACAGCGGTGCTGTGGGCGGGCTGGGTTGGTGTGAAGGGTGCCCCATGTCGTATTGAAAGGTGACCTGCATGTTGTAGCGGAATCTGGCAGCACTGAGCACGCTGCTGTCGGTGAAGGGTGCGAATGGTGCACTTTCCCGTCAAACGTACAGCTTCTCTGCTGCAGACCAAAGGCGCAACCTGTTGAATATATTGATACGCGCAACAGTAGCAGCATCAGTAATGCAAGCGAGCAAACTCACTCAGTAAGTGCTTTGCGTCGCCTAGCCAATCGCAGCCACGTGTGCCTCGACAACGCCTCGCAACATATACATTTTTTCAGTCTAACAATTTGGTCGGCTTCTAGATCATGTGGAAGTGGCAAAATCAGAATGTCCTTGGCGGTACTGTACTGGCACCGGCAAGAACACCGTGTCGCGCTTGCAGCTTACTAACCAATACATACGCAAAATCTCAGTTATTATATATGCAAGGCATCGTGTTGCGACGGGACCTGCAGCGTGTTGTCACAAAATGACACATCATTGGCAGCTGCGGCTGCACCTCTGGCTTGCACAAGTGCTGTTGTATGTCATTCTTTGTTACATTTGCCTTGAGGATCAGGATAATCCTACAAATATTTCATTGCTTAAAGCACTGGGCTGAACGACGTATGTTGCAGCATGCGCCTGAACCATTGTGGCGCTCAGTGATGAAAGTTGAACTAAGCATTTTGCCATACGATGCTCTAGGGCTGTGCAGCTGTGCTTCTACCATTCAAAACCTCAAAGTATGCCTAACGTGCAGGATGTGTGACCGCACAACTGTGCATGATGCACACACACAGCAGAGCAGCAGCACCAGCAGCAACAGCAGCGGCAGCAGCACAGCATTTGATGGTGAATTGTTGATCATGCCCACCTGATGAATGCGCATTTGGAAGGACTGTTGTCACGCAGTAACAGTGAAGCTACAGGGCCGCACAGCTGCCGAGTTGGCATGTCATCGATCATTCATTGGACGCAGTGTGATGTTGGGTAATCCATCACGGCCGCCGATTGTTCGCAGCTTCTTCTGGCGTGTTGCGACCGTGTCGAATCATCACAACAGTCGTGATGTGATAGTAGCTGCTCGGCAAACGGCAACGCTGGACAGTTTGCTGCTGCAGCTGCTGACAAACCGATTCATCGACCTGCAAGCATGTCATGCCAAGCAAGATTTGCAAAATCAAGGCAATAGGCGTGGTTGCTTGCTAATATGATCGTTTGTGCAGTGCATAGGCCGGCTGACCTGTCGTGGCCGCCGCTGCTTTGACATCGCGCTGCTGCTTTGCCATCGCGCCACTCTGCTAGCAACAGCACATGCATGTGGCCCTGGCACAACATCTGCTTTGTTAGCTTGGAAACGGCTGCCTACTGGCTGACGCGCAGGTGTCACGGCGCTGATAGCAACAGACATCCCTGGGCAGGACTGAGTGAGTGTGGGCAACAGAACAGGAACTCCTGCCGTGTATGTGGCGGCGACATTGGCTATGTCAACTACAGATGCTCAACATACCCACAGTGAGCACTTCAGGCTGGCACGCTCTGTGGAAGCGGGCAAGCCGCTGCAGCGGCTGCGTATTGTTGAGATTCAGCATGCACATGTACCAGCCAGCACTACCACTGCTGGCAGCAACTGCCAGCTGCTCGCAACTTGCAATATCTAAGATGGTGACTGGACCCACATGTAACTAACCTCTCTCAATATGGCATAGTGTGTATCGAGCAAAGCATATCAGGGTGACTGCGCGAGCTTCCAGCCACATGCAGCACAGCCAAGTTCGCTCCAGTACAAACGTCCTGAACCCGGCATTTGTTTGTCAGCAGAACACAGCAGCGATACCCAGTGCGTGCCTTGCGCAGCTCGCAGCTGCCAACGCGCATGATGATACAACCATACCTGCCCACTATGGTTTTACTTGCGTAATGCTGTTGCAGCTGCCAGCAGTCTTAGTCAAGTCTACAACAGCATTAACCTGCTGCCGCAGCATCATAATATTGTTGCTGTGTGTAATGCACTGCAGGTGTGTTGCGTTCACGCATGACGGCTCCTGCGGCATACTCAAGGCTGCAACAGGGCCTACCAAGAAGAGGTGTGTTTACATGAATACTACATCGAGCAGCAAAGCGGCTACTCAACCCCGCATTTGCGTTGGGCTGTGATTTAACCACAGCATGTTATGTATTTGTCATCAAGAGCTTGGCATCACCTGTGTAGCGAGCAGCCCATACTACATACTTGTTAGCGAACCACGTGCCATTTACCACTATCACCGTGTGATACCACAGCACCTGCAGCCGTATCATGGCTACCCCTGCGGTACAAGATCCCATAAAGAGCCAGGTGGCACCTGACTGGCTGCTTGTTCTCTTCTGCTGCTGTGCACGGAGGGCTTCAACACATACATCGCATCAGGCAGCAAGGCACCAGCAGCACCAGCAGCGCCTGCAGCAGCAGCCTCTCCACCAGCAGCACGTTCTGTTGCAGCCCCACCCACAGCACCACCAACGCCAGCAGAGCCCGAAGCGATTCAGGTGGCCCCACCCCATCCCAGGCATCTGACGCGGGTTTGACCAGCACCGCTAAAGTTGCGCGTATGCGTCTGTCAGCACCCACTGGCACAATTGATGGCATCCAGATGACTGTCGCTCACAATTTTGCTACTCCGCAGCAGCTGCACGCAGCTGCATGTGCAGCTGGCTGGGTACAACGGTGTACCCATCAAGTAAACTTGATTCAGCAGCACTGCCGCTGCAGCATCACAGGAAGACGAGGAAACCATCATCGATGCAGAGGTAAACCTGTACCACGTGATAGCAATACCACATCAGTGGCACTTGCTGCTGCATGATGCGACATTGCAGGGCAGCTGAAGGGGGTGGACACTCCCCCCAGCTACATGACCTCCCCCACGGGGCGGAGATGTAAACGATTGTAGCTGATAAATTTAGCTCGACAAACGTGCACAACGTGATCGAGGACCCCGGGGTGCAACCCAGCTACAGCGAAAACACGAAAGTTTCGAGTTTTGGTCACTTTGGCCCCGTAGCTTGTATCCAGCCCCACTAAATCCGCAAATATGCATATAATTTGTAGCTGAAATATTTCGGGAAAACCTGGGACATCCTGGCTGCTAGCTGCTACTGTCTTTGTCCTGCTATAGCTGTAGCTGGGTGCAGCATGCAAGGAACGTAAGGACCCCCAGGGCAGAAAACGAACGCAGCGGCCACATCCAGCTCGACAAACGTGGTAAGCAACATCAAGAACTCTATATTACCACCCAGCTACAGAAAACTCACGGGATTTCTGGCAATTTTGTAGCTGGCAGCGTACCTTGTAGCCACCCGCAGTGGAGGAACTGGCAACAGCCTGTATCTTGCAGCCGAAAAATCCTGAAAATTCACTTAACCTAGAGCGTGTATCTACAACGTGCTGAACACGCTGGTGCAATCAGATTCTTCAGCTACACACGGGAACCTGTCCGCGGGGGGGGGGGG
>CADDIJ020001493.1:0-49756 GCA_902809745.2 Tetradesmus lagerheimii | reverse complement strand
ATAAAGCGTACACAGACATCTGCCTCACATGCTGGCTGCCCCTCGCATGCAGGACGTGCTAGCTTACATGGGCAGCTGGCCTAGCCGCGTCCACCTAAAAATGGGCAAAAAGGAATACCCATAAATGTACCAACGGCGTGTGTCTCACACATCACTCATGTTGCTGGCTGGCCCCCGACTGCAGGATGTGCTAGCTTACAAGGCCAGCTGGCCTAGCCGTGTCTACCTAGAAATGGGTGGCAAGGAACACTTAAAAGTGTCCCAACCCTGTGTGCCTCACATGCGCCTCACACATCACTCATGTTGCTGGCTGCCCCCCCCCCTGCCTGCAGGACGTGCTAGCTTACAAGGGCAGCTGGCCCGGCTGCATGTACCTAGGAATGGGCAGCAAGGAACACTCAATACACCGTACAGAAACGTGTGCCTCACACATCACTCATGTCGCTGGCTGCCCCCTCTGCAGGACGTGCTAGCGTACAAGGGCAGCTGGCCTTGGGGCCTATCTCGGGATGGGCGGCACGTACATAAACGGTTCCAACGACGTGAGCCCGCACCACACTCATCACTCATGCTGCTGGCTTCTCCTCGCTTGGTAAGGGACGTGCTAGCTTACGAGGCAGTTGGCCCAGCCACTACCTAGGAATGGGCGGCAAGCAATAAAACCAAATGTACAAACTGCGTGTGCTCAACACATCAATTATTTTGGTTGTGCCCCTTCCGATCGCAGTGACGCAAGGGCATAGCCGTGTCTATCTAGGAATGGGCGGCAAGGAATACTCCGCACCCGCGGCCAGCGCGCAGAAAGAGCATGACGCAAACTTCCCACGCTATCTGAAGTCCCTCTACACCAGCCCACTCTTCAGGGTTAGCCCAGCAGGCTGGCTTGGGCGTTTGAGCCTGGAGCATGCACACGGAGTCAGCTTTGGGCGGTACGGTGAAGAACAGCTCGTTCTGGTAGCGGTTCAGCCAGCGCTGCCACCAACCGCCCCCCACAAACTGCAGAGCTGCTCCTAACCGCCCCGCCCAAGCTGACTCCGTGTGTGCATGCTCAGGCTCAAACGCCCAAGCCAGCCTGCTGGGCCCTAACCCTGAAAGAGTGAGGCTGGTGTAGAGGGACTTCAGATAGCGTGGGAAGTTTGCGTCATGCTCTGCGCGCTGGCCGCCGCGGGTGCCGGAGTATTCCTTGCCGCCCATTCCTAGATAGACACGGCTGGGCCAGCTGCCCTTGTAAGCTAGCACGTCCTGCAGTCGGAAGGGGGGGGGGGGCACAGCCAGCAAAATAATTGATGTGTTGAGGCACACGCAGTTTGTACATTTGGTTTTATTCCTTGCCGCCCATTCCTAGGTAGACGCGGCTGGGCCAGCTGCCTCGTAAGCTAGCACGTCCTGCAAGCGGGGAGAAGCCAGCAACATGAGTGATGAGTGTGGTGCATGTGGAGCTCACGTCGTTGGAACGTTTATGTACATTCCTTGCCGCCCATCCCGAGATAGACACGACTAGGCCAGCTGCCCTTGTACGCTAGCACGTCCTGCAGAGGGGGCAGCCAGCGACATGAGTGATGTGTGAGGCACACGTTTCTGTACGGTGTATTGAGTGTTCCTTGCTGCCCATTCCTAGGTACATGCAGCCGGGCCAGCTGCCCTTGTAAGCTAGCACGTCCTGCAGGCAGGGGGGGGGGCAGCCAGCAACATGAGTGATGTGTGAGGCGCATGTGAGGCACACAGGGTTGGGACACTTTTAAGTGTTCCTTGCCACCCATTTCTAGGTAGACACGGCTAGGCCAGCTGGCCTTGTAAGCTAGCACATCCTGCAGTCGGGGGCCAGCCAGCAACATGAGTGATGTGTGAGACACACGCCGTTGGTACATTTATGGGTATTCCTTTTTGCCCATTTTTAGGTGGACGCGGCTAGGCCAGCTGCCCATGTAAGCTAGCACGTCCTGCATGCGAGGGGCAGCCAGCATGTGA
Organism: Tetradesmus lagerheimii; assembly: GCA_902809745.2. Lineage (NCBI taxonomy): Eukaryota > Viridiplantae > Chlorophyta > Chlorophyceae > Sphaeropleales > Scenedesmaceae > Tetradesmus > Tetradesmus lagerheimii. The sequence goes on along the minus strand of CADDIJ020001493.1, from coordinate 47,788 downwards.
GGCAGATGTCTGTGTACGCTTTATACATATTCCTAGGTAGACACGGCTAGGCCAGCTGCCCTTGTAAGCTAGCACGTCCTGCAGTCGGGGGGAGGAGGGGGGGGGGCGCCAGCAACTCGAGTGATGTTTGAGGCACATGTGAGGTACATGTGGGGCACACGTCGTTGGTACATTTATGTATATTCCTTGCTGCCCATTCCTAGGTAGACACGGCTGGGCCAGCTGCCCTTGTAAGCTAGCACGTCCTGCATGCAGCAAATGCAGAACAGCAGCAGTGGGCCGGGTGCTCTTTTCGTGGTTGCTTGACTGTGCATTGCTGCCCATTCCTTCGTAGACGCGTGAACAAGAACACACCACAGCAAGCTGCATGGGTCACGTCTGGCCGCAGCAGAGTCCTGCTTACAGCAGCGTAGAAAATGGTACGGTGGCGCACACCTGCTGATGATCAGATAACCAAGATTAGTGGTTTGTGTCTGCAAGCACCTACCTCCAATAACGTCTCTGGCTCAGTGGTGCCGATCCACAGGCTGGGGCTCTCAACGATCAGTGCTCTAGTGCCACACTTCTCAGCCCAAAAGCACCCCACATACACCAGTGATCGTCCGCCTGTGAGACTACACTATGCACAGCACTGTTGCTCTCACCTTGAGGAACGTCTCAGGCTCAGGGTCCCCGATCCAAAGGCTGGGGCTTTCCACAATCAGTGCACCAAAGCCGCACTTCTCAGCCCCCCGCATGCCAGCTGCGAGAGCCGCAATGCCGCCAAAGCTGCTGCCACCAAAGACCCTGTCCTGGGGGTCTGTAGAAACCGGGTACTGCGCAGACACCCTGCAGAGCATATACAAGACAGCAGCGGCAATTAATGATACGAGTGGCATAAGCTAGATCACCCTGTGTGATGCATGCCATGTAAGATGGTGAACGGCCTACGTATAACTTGCCCACTCTAATAAGCCACCTGCATGTTCCTGCTGGGCGGCTCTGCTGATTACAGTTATGACAGACGCTGCCAATGCCAGGATATGCTGTCCTAGCCTTGCTACCAGTGGCAAATTGCTGAAAACAGCAAGCATGCATTGCTGTAAATGCTACCCTGCTGTGCAGGCAGCAGAGCCGCTGCAGGTGAAGATGCCATATGCATTGCCACATGCATTGCCACATGCATTGCCACATGCATTGCCATATGCATTGCGGCTGTTGCGGTTGCCACGCACCACAGCAGCACCTCATCCCTCAGCCAGTGGCTATATATGGCTGATAACAGCAATCATGCATTGCTCTGAATGCTTGTCTGCTGCTCAGCCAGCAAAGCAGCTGCTGCAGGTGTGCCACATGCATTGCGGCTGCTGCTTTTGCTGTTCACACACGATGCCACATGCTCATATATGCATTGCGGCATGCTCATATATGAACTGCTGCTGCAGATGTCCACACGCACCATGGAAGCACCTCGTCCCTCAGCCTGTCCAGGTAGGCGTCAATGCCGCCACCAGGCCAGTCAGCAGCATCAGACCTGCAGCAGCAGCAGCAGCAGGCGCAAGCGACACAGTTGATGGCGGCACAGGTATGCAGATGCACCACCACCAGAGTGGCAACAAAACATGCAGGTCATGACAGGCAGCACCAGAAACCCGGTTGCAGCAGCAGCAGCAGCAGGACCACCACCACCACCAACAACAAGCAGCAGGACACTACCCTCAGCTGCAGCCGCCTGGTCAGCTGTGTGGTGTGCAAAGTGCATACTCTGCGCTACGCAGTAGTTGCGTATGCAAGCTCTGCAGCCATAACACACCATCAACGCAACTGCACAACACTCGCCACACACTCTCCACCTGAAACCTCCTGATCCGCTGCCTGGGGTGCAAGGCGTGTACTTGAACCCACACAGCAGCTGCGCATGCAAGCTCAGCGACCATAACACACCAACGACGCGACTGCACAACACTCGCCACACGCCCCTTACCTGAAGCCGCCTTGTCCACTGCCTGGTTGCAAGATGCTTACTCTATGCTGCGCATCGCTTCTTGCTGTCAATGACGTCACATTCAAGCTCAGCAGCTGCAACACAGCATCAACGCGACTAAACAACACTCCCCACCTATTCCTCACCTGAAGCCGCCTGGTCCGCTGCCAGGTGTGCAAGGCGTGTACTCCAAACTGCGTAGTGGCCCAGCATGGTCAATGCCCACAATCACAAAGGGGGGCAGCTTGCCAACTGCAATGAGGTGCGCTGCTGTGTCTGCTGCGTTCCAGGAGGTGCCTGATAGAGTGGGGCAATCGCCAAAGAGGTTCTGGCCGTCGTTGAGGTACACGACTGGGTAGGGGGCACGCTGCGCGTCGACGTTGCTGTAACCTGCGCAGCAGCAATGCAAACGGCAATCACAGCCGCGGGGTGAGATCGCATCAGGTTGTGTGGGGCAGTCGCTAAAGAGGTTCTGGTTGAAAACTGCTCTAGGTGCGCAACCTAGTACTTGTGCAGTGTACACACAGAATATTCCTCTCCAGTAGTGTTAGCAGGAGCTGCACCGGCTGCTCAGAAAGCTGTTGCGGCAGATGTGCGCCGACATGGCTCAAAACGCCGCACTCGTGTTCAAGATAGCAACAATGTGAGCATTATTCTGCTCTTTGGGTTTGCTTCGAAGCTTTGATTTCAAACATGCTGCAGCCTCACCCAGCCAGATGCGCAGGTATCATTCTGCTGTTGTTGAGGTTGCTCCGAAGCACTGAACTGTTTCATACAACATGCTGCAGCCTCACCTGGTGGCAGCCAGATGCGCAGGTACCCCCCCGCCCCCCAGGAAAATAATGAGCTGCCCCAACCTCAAACGCTGCACTTGCTGACGCTGCTCATCACGTTGCTTCAGCTATGCTGCAGCCTCACCTGGGGGCAGCCAGATGCGCAGATAGCACTGCTGGTTCTGCTGTTCTTGAGGTGGCTTCGAAGCACCTGACTTCAGTGTCATGCAACACGCTGCAGCCTCACCTGGTCGCAGCCACGTGCGCAGGTACTGCTCGCCCTCCCCCCTCCCATATAACAAGCTGCCCAGTGTGCCCCAACCTGAGCACCTGCACTTGCATTGCGCCGCTCATCACGTTGCTCAGCTATGCTGCAGCCTCACCTGAGGGCAGCCAGATGCGCAGATAGCACGGCTAGTTCTGCTGCTCTTTAGGTTGCTTCGAAGCATTGAATATAGTGTCATACAACATGCTGCAGCCTCACCTGGTGGCAGCCAGATGCGCAGGCACCGCTCCCCCCCCCAGGTCACACAATCAGCTGCCCCAACCTCAGCCCCTGCACTTGCATCACACTGCTAATCACATTGCTTCAGCTATGCTGCAGCCTCACCTGAGGGCAGCCAGATGCGCAGGCACCGCTCGCCCCCCCAGGGCATAAACCGAGCTGCCCCAACCTCAGCCTCAGCCACTCTGCACTTGCATTACGCTGCTCACGACGTTGCTTCAGTTGTGCTGCAGCCTCACCCAGATGCGCAGATAGCATTCTGTTGTTCTTAAGGTTGCTTCAAAATTTCAAATATAGTGTCATACAACATGCGGCAGCCTCACCTGGGGGCAGCCAGATGCGCAGGCACCATTCGCCCTCCCAGGTCATAAACGGAGCTGCCCCAACCCCAAACGCTGCACTTGCATTCAGCTGCTCGTCAGGTTGCTTCAGCTATGCTGCAGCCTCCATTCCTGGTTGCCCCCTCTTGCTGAGAACAAGTTTAATCGATTGATTGATTGCAGCCTCACCTGGCGGCAGCCAGATGCGCAAACAGCGCTCGCCCCCCCCCCCAGGTCATAGCAAGAGCTGCCCCAACCTCAGCCGCTGCACTTGCATCACACTGCTCGTCAGGTTGCTTCAGCTATGCTGCAGCCTCCATTCCTGGTTGCCCCCTCTTGCTAGAAACACGTGTAATTCAATGATTAATTGATTGCAGCCTCACCTGGTGGCAGCCAGATGCGCAGGCAGCGGTCGCCCTCCCATGCCACCACTTCCAGCGTGCCTCCTGCAAGCTCGGTGCGGCTCAGCAGCTGCCAGCGGCCACTGCTGGCTGCAGACGATGCTGCTGCTGCACCATTGTTTGACTGTGGAAGAGCAAAAAGTCAACGCAGCGCAGCAGGTGTGGTGAGCAGGTGGGTGATGGTGGGTACAGGTGACACTAGATTGTGTGGACGCTGGCAAGTGACGATACGTGGTAGAACCAACAGCCTGCGGCTACAGCGGCGCTCTGTTTACACTGCTAAATACATCAGCTGCTGCAGCACATAAGCTGCTGCAGCCAGGAATGCAGGCGCTGCGTTGAAACACAGGCACCTCCTGCGCCCACTCTGCAGAAGCCACAACACTGCCTGCATACGGCCAAGCGCCGTACCTGCTTAGCGCCTGTGCTTGCAGGGCGGTCTGCTGATGCCGACTGCAGAGATGTTGCATGTTGCTGCTGCTGCACAGATCTAGGAACGTGCTGCTGTCGCCGCTGCTGTTGCTGCTGCTGCCGGGGGAGTATCCTTGCATTGCTGCTGTGAAGGCGGGCGATGCACTGCACATGCGCACGCTGGTGCAAACACGTGGCTGGCTTCTGACCACAGGAACGCTGTTGAAGCTGCATGTTGATGGTTTCAGGCTGTCACCATCCGCCCTGCAAGGTGCATAGACAGAGAGTCAGAGCAAGCGCACTGGACATGGTGTCAAGACTCCCTCACATACTTGAAGGTTGTGTGGGGAGCATCAGCTGATCGGAATCAATGCTGCTGATGCGAATCATTGTATGATTGAGAGCAGCGAATGGGTCGCACCTGCATTAAAACGAGGAATGAAGTGCTGGAGCAACCTGACGCCTCTTTCGCACCACGCCTGCTGCTCACCTTGTGGCACACAGATAAGCTGGTGACCCGGACTCCTCAGCACGCAAAGGCGTTCTAAACTGTCTTTCGAATATTTTCAGATGCTTCCGATGCCGCGCATGGCTACAATGTCGTGCTAGGACTTCTCTCCTAGGAATTTCTCGCACGCTCTTTGGTGTTCGCAAAGCACAAAGATCCTGAAGCAAAGCAATGCACGCAGTTCAATAGATACGTTTGATACGTACTATGGCAACGCCTGTGTTTGTGGCAGGATGTTGTATCTGGGAAGCCTGTACATGCTCGATCACGTGCTCAATTGCAAGTTTGTAGCCATGATAAGCACTTTCATGAACATCGATGGTTTCGCACCGTTTCCTCCCGCATCTCCAGAGTCTGCACAGCCCTAATAACACAACAGTAACCTAACAGCAATTACGTGCTTATACGGGCGCCCTTTTTGCGCCAATGCCTTGTTCGCACGCTTGAATGCATTAACTGCGGAAATTAGGGATTGCAGGCGCTTCTGGTGGCATGTGAGGCCAGATGCATCAGATTGACATGCATGCACATAAGCACCAGCAGGTTGAGCACACAGACAGTGCCAGTGACGCAAATCAACTATTTCAAGTGCCACAGCACAAACATGGAGGCAGCAGGCAGCTTTCACTGAGTTTTAAGCAAGCATGCCTCACACTGCTGTTGGGCCAGCAGAAGCTTGCACCGCCAGCCATTTTCACGCCATGTGGCAGCATGCCACTCACTGAGTGAGTGAAGCAGATTTTGATCTAAATGCTTAAGCTGTCAGACCTCTATGCAACTTGTACCAGAAGCGGCTGAAGCTCTGGCTTGCAGCCAAACAGCTGCGCTGGGGCGTGCCTGGCAGATGCTGCTCAGACTGTCACATCTAAAGATGAAGATGTGCTGTGAGTGGCAGCTGGATGCAGCCTGCTGCTGCTTTCAGGTATGGCAGCAACATGTGTGCACTTTACAGGCAGCAGCAAGCTGCTGGTGCGACCAGTAGTGTGCATCAACTGCGTGGCGTGCATGCGAGCTACATCACAGCAACTGCCACCCCTGCTGCACGTCAAATGCAAGGCTAGCGATGCATGCAGCAGAGCATATGGCACGTTTGAACCTCCAGCTGTTGCAGACATTTGACAGCAGCAACGGTTACAGAGCTTCTGCCCTGTGCCTTTTGTGACGTGCGCAGTCCTGTGCTGAAGGGCACCTCATGTATGTCGTGCTGCTGTTGAAACTATGATGGCGATGTTGCTCACAGCGCCACGTCTGCTGTCTGTTGCTGCCACTGCTACCAGCACCTGGGCCACGTCACTTGCGGCACGCTCGCTACTGGGCGTGGTCAGCATCAGCAATGGTGGCAGGCGGGCGCTGCCAGCATCATGCCTGCTTCAGCATGTTGCCTGTGTCAGGGTGACTTGGACTTTGGCATGGAGCAGCAGCAGAGCCCTCCTCTGAGTGGACCCGGCATTTTGAAAAGCAATAGCGTAATGCGACTGGCTACAGCTCCTGTTGAGAAAAGTTCAGACTATTGTTGACTCTGTTTTGTCGTATTACATGGAAAGCGACGCGTTTCGGGCTCTTCACCCTTCATCAGGCTTCAATCCTGTGAACAGGGACAGAATCAACAAATACTTGCCATCAGAAGCACACAACAACAGGGTGCAGGTTTTTGGGTGAGGTCACTGGCCATGTTGCCAGTGGCTCGAACCCTTTATAATACTGCACTGCAAAAGCAAACCATGAGGTCTTGATGATGAACACAGGGTGCTTCATCATGGTGGTAGGTCGCAGGCGTTCAGCTATTGCTGTGTTGCCAAGTGCAGTGGCTTGAGGTGCCAAGGATTTGGCGTTGATGTGCAGTATGGGGTACAGCATCTCCCCATGTTTCCCAGGTGTTGTCGGTGATTGAACTTCCACTGACCCCCAGCCCTACTGCATTGTGTCGTGTCGTGGATAACAGCAGGGTGTCCAGCTGAAGCTGCAGTGCTTGCAGCCAGCCGATCAAGGCTGTTTCGTTTCATAAAGTACAAAGCGTGGTTTTTCGCTGCACAGTCTCACAAACTGCACATATAACACCTCTTCGAATGCCATGTGAAGGCATGATACAATACTCTGCTTGTGTCACAAACGTACGTGACTTCAAGTGATGTTTTCTGGCGCCAACTTCAACCGCCAGTTGTTTGTGTGTGTGTGTGTCATCTGGTGCTGCTGTCGTGCAGCACGTGTCAATCAGGTGGTCCTCTTGATGTTACGTGGTCACGTGCAGCAGTGAACAGTGTTGTTTTGTTGAGAGAGTCTATGAAAGGGGCGCTGTCAGAGGAATGGTGGCAGCAGCACAGTGTTGTTTTGTTGAGGAAGGGCAACATTGTTGTGGTTCATCACCGTGTTGCCCGCTGCTGCGCCAAGAACAGTACTTGTATATGATGATGTATCTAAATGCGGCTCAGCTGGACCGAAAGTTGAGCATGGTCTGTTGCTTTGTATGTGGTCACTATGCAAGGCTTGAAGCCTTGCACCTTGTAAAGCATGAATTCCTGCATGTTGCGGCTGCAACCGTTCCAACCGCTGCTCAACTGGACTCCTTGAATTACGGATCACTGCTCATCTTCCTTGTCATGCGGGTGCTGGTGGAGGCCCAAGCATGCACAGCCTGTGATCGTGGACTTCACGCACCAGGCAGATGGCAACTCTACCCTCAAATTCAACAAGCTGCATGCACAGGTGGGCTTATGGAGTGCGTTTTGTTTGTGACTGTTGCTGCATGCGTGTACGTGTATGCTAGGCGTACTGTCTGCCGGCTGTAAGCATTGCCGCGGGCGTTGTCTGACTGAGATGGCCTAGCAGGTGCACTAGCAGTGCATGGATGCCCCACGTGTCTTCGTGCCTGGCGTGCTTTGTGTGAGGGTGGGCACCGCCACCTGCATGTGTCCAGCACCTCAAGACGTGGTTCTTGAGGCTCTCTGTGCACCTCTGCTGTCGTTTTCCTTCCCCGTGCAGGTGCTGTGGGAGCTGGAGGTGTTAGAGGATGCTACGGGACTACAAGGGTGCGCCAGGTCTGGTGATGCTGCAGGCGAAGAAAATGAAGCCCACCCCCCAACCGTGGCCTTCCTGCAAGTGATGCGCTGATGTTTGACCAAACCCTGCTGCTCGTAGAGGTGGGCTTTAGGAGCAGTGTGTCTTGTGTGACTGTTGCTGCATGTTGTACGTGTATGCTAGGAGTACTGTCAGCCCACCGCAGAGCATTGCCACGGGCGTTGTCTTGACTGAGTCGGCCTTGCGGGTACACTAGCAGTGCATGGATGCCCCCACGTGTTTCGGTGCCTGGCGTGCTTTGTGTGAGGGTGGGCACCGCCACTTGCATGTGTTCAGCGCCTCAAGACGTAGTTCTTGAGGCTCTCTGTGCACCTCTGCTGTCGTGTTTTCCACCCTGCAGGTGCGGCAGCAGCTGGCTTACAACTGCTGTGTTTGGTGAATGTATGGCAAGGACGCGTGCGGCTGCAAGCAAAGAAGATGGGACCCCCTCTTCCAGCCATGGCCTTCCTGCAAGTGATGTGCTGATGTTCGACACCCTCCAGCTGCTCCTTGAGGTGGGCTTTACGAGTGTGTTTTGTGTGATTGTTGCTGCATGCATGTACGTGTTTGCTAGGCGTGCTGTCTTGCCGGCGGTAATGCAGCGCCGCGGGCCCTGACTGACTCAGATCGTTCTCGCGGGTGCACTAGCAGTGCATGGATGCCCCACGTGTCTTCGTGCCTGGCGTGCTTTGTGTGAGGGTGGGCACAGCCACCTGCATGTGTCCAGCACCTCAAGACGTGGTTCTTGAGGCCCTCTGTGCACCTCTGCTGTTGCGCTTTCCCCCGTGCAGGTGCTGGCGAAGCTGCAGATGCTGTACAATGTACAAGGTACAAGGATGCGCCATGCCTTAGGCCACCAGTGGTGCAGCTGCAGGCAAACACGATGGAATTTGACCCTACCTGCAAGTGATGCGGCCAACTTCGACACCAAGCAGCTGCGCACAGGTGGGCTGTGAGAGTGTGTTTTGTGTGTGACTCTTGCTGCATGCATGTACGTGTATGCTAGGCGTACTGTCAGCCCGCCGCAGAGCACTGCCACGGGCACTGTCTTGACTGAGTCAGCCTTGCGGGTACACTAGCAGTGCATGGATGCCCCCACGTGTTGCGGTGCCTTGCGTGCTTTGCACTACTTGTGTGAGGGTGGCACCGCCACCTGCATGTGCTCAGCGCCTCAAGACGTGGTTCTTGAGGCCCTCTGTGCACCTCTGCTGTCCTGTTTTCCACCCTGCAGGTGCTGCAGCAGATGCAAGTGCTGTTTGGCGAAGCCTGTGCCAGGCCTGATGGTTCTATAGGCGAAGAAGAAGGAGCCACCCCAATCGTGACCTTCTTGCACCCCTAAACATCAACAACCCCTTGTTGCGTGCATAGGTGGGCTTTGAGAGTGTGTTCTGTGATACTGTTGCTGCCTGCGTGTAAATGTATGCTAGGCGTACTGTCTGCCGGCTGCAAGCAAGGCCGCGGGCACTGAAGACTGAGTCGGCCTAGCGGGTACACTAGTAGTGCATGGACGTCGCCACGGGCGATGTTTCCTTCGTGAACCATCAAGTTGTGTTGTGTGGCCTTGTGTGCTTTGTGTGAGGGTGGCAGCCGCCACTTGCATGTGCTCAGCGCCTCAAGACGTGGTTCTTGAGGCCCTCTGTGCACCTCTGCTGTCGTTTTTCCACCATGCAGGTGAGGCAGCAGCTGTGCTACAGCCGATGTGCTTCAAGCGCCTGCGGCAGGTGCTGTAAGGCAAAGATGCGCCAGGCCTGGTGTGGCTGCAGGCGAACAAGTTGGAACCTACCCCAGCCATGACCGTCCTGCAAGTGATTCCTGCAAGTCATGCGTTCAACGGTTCATGCAGCAACAATCACTAGTAACAGTCAAACCTCAGGAGCGCAGCACTCATACGTCTGGTTGTGACGTTGTTCAGGCCAGCCGTGGGGCCGATGGCGTTGGTGCTATGGCTTGAATGGGTAATATGACTCAAAGTATGATGATGAATCATTCATGAACGGTTCAGGCCAGCAGCTGATTGCGAAAACTTCTGTCACAGAAAACCGGTTTGTCAACCTTGAAGGCCTACGGCCATTGGAGTTGCAAGGCATCTAAGCAGTGACAATCCACATGAAGAGTGTCAAATGTGTGGGCCACAGTTTGTGAGTTACAGCTCCACACCCAACTACTGCCTGTCACAGGCTGGAGGAGCACAGCGCTGTTGCTAGCAACACGGGTTGATCAGCACTGTCACAGAGGGGTCGAACTAACCAGGAGAAACTCGGGGCAAACCATGTACGGTTTGCCCAGAACGCTTAGTTCTGCTATCCTGCAATCCTTATACCGTGGGAATGCGTCTCTCAAGTATGTTATGTTGCGACCTAGGCGTCATCAATGATTCAGCACGCATGCTCATGCCTTGCTAGTCAGCTGTGCTACATGGTCGTCTTCGTTGCTGCTCATGAGCCTGTTGTACGCAGCAGCGATCTCCTGGAAGCGCTTGCTGGCCTCCTCTTGGTTGTTGGGGTGCTTGTCGGGGTGCCACTGCACCGCCAGCTTCCTGCAAGCATGAACAGCAACAAACAGGTAGGGTGTCTCTGCATGCTTTTCAGATAGAGCGCTACAAAGTTTTCACAAGCAAGCAGAAAACTGGTCAGTAGGCACAGCACTGCGGTTTGCAATGGTTTGAGCACAGTGCGTCGCACAGCGCTTGTCGGGGTGCCACTGCACCACCTACTCCTGCAAGCGTGATAAGCAGTGAACAAGCAAGAAAACTAGGCGATATCTGCAACACTGCTGCATGCAATAGAGCAAGCACAGTATGCAACAAGGCACTTGTCGGGGCGCCACTGCACGGCCACCTGATTGCAAGACAAACATACAATACGCAGAAGGCTGCTGGCCAGAAGGCGCAACCCCAGCATTGAACATGTTACATGACACTCTGTCTCGTGCCAGGGCTGCAGTGAGGCGAGCGCACTACATAACAGACATCCTTCTGTCATGCCACGCTCGACGCTTGCAAGCAGCACTCGCTGTCCTAGCTGCAGCACATGCATATACAGACAAGCAGGCCTTGTGCACAGAACATATCGCACAGGACACGCTATCAAACCCCAACTTACTTGTATGCCTTCTTGATGTCGATCTTGCTTGCACCCATGGGCAGGCCCAGCTCTTCGTAGTCGCGCGCGTGGCGCAAGTGGTACAGCTGCCTGCAGATTTTGAAAGTCGTTACAAATCAAAAGTAACATAGCAGGTCAAAGTTGGTCAACGGTGCGCTGCTGTAATACTGTGACGAACACCACATGCAGAAGCGGACGTTTTAGCTGTTGTAAGCATTCTGTGATGGCAAGCTTTGCGGGATGCTGGTATTCAAGAGGTGCACAACTACATCACTGCAGACATGTAGCAGCATACACGCATGGTTGCAGGAGGACAAGACTGCATCACCAAGCGGTCAACATCACAGCAGCACTGCGCGCACCTGTCGCGTCGCTTCTGGTCCCTCTTTCTGTCATACTGCGCCTGCCGCTGCTTCGCCTTCTGCTCCTTGTTTGCAACAGCCTCCTCGATCATGGCAACCGCTTTCTCAACCGCCTTGCTGTCACCAAAGATCTCAACCGTCGTCATCCGCCGCTGCTGCTGCTCTTCGCCATCTGCATCCTCACCGTCCGCTGCACCCTCTGCTGCAGCCCCAGCTGCTGCTACTGCTGCTGCTGGGGCTGCTGCAGGGCCTGTCAGCTGAGCTGTGCCCTTGGGGGCACGGGGGCCCTTGTAGGGCTGAGGTTTAGGACGCTCGATGGGCCCTGAGCCAAAGGCGCGGTTGAGCTCTTCTTCTTCCTTTTTGATCTGGATGCGGGCCCTGCAGAAGACATACAGACACCAGAACATCGGCACGAGGCGTTGTTACAAGGCAGCAATGGTGAGGATGCAGGCCCTGCTGAAGAAAGACAGACATTGCGATGGTCGCAGACAGCTGCTGGTTGATGATCTTCTTGATCTGGATGCGGGCAAACCAAGACCGAGACAAACATCGGCATGAGGTGTTACAAGGCCGCAATGGTGACAACAAGCGGACGTTCCAGACAGCGAGTTCAACATCAGCAAGGAACAGTGCGCTTAACATCCCGCAAGCATTCTGGCGCTGACAGTGCATTCGGCAAAGGGCGAGTTACTGCCTCAAACTGAGGATGATGTGCTCAGCAGTGTACAGTCACCAACACAGATGATGGTGCTTTGTGGCAAGCAAACATGACAGCCAAGCTGCTATCGTATATCATGGGACGCACCAGTTTCGGACCATCCTGCACTGCCAATGCTGCTAGGCGCAGTGTCACTCACTTGCTCTTGCGCTGGATGTCCTTGATGGTTGCACCGCCTGGCCCCACCAGCAGCTTCACTCGGTTGGTGGGGATCTGGCAGCGGCAGCAGCAGCAGCAGCATCAACAGTCAGCATCAGCACTACTGTTGGCCCCACCAGCAGCTTCACTCGGTTGGTGGGGATCTGGCAGCAGCAGCAGCAGCATCAACAGTCAGCATCAGCACTACTGTTGTGCAAGCAACGTGGGTATGGCAGCAAGCCAGTACGCAATTGGCCACATAAGGCGTGAGCAGTTGGGCTGCTGCACCATCAGAGGCACCACAAACTTTCACAGCAACCTCACCCACATCATGTAACACAACTTGTGTTGCACAACAATCAGCACTGCTAACGCGCACCTGCATCTCCCGGTCTGGCTCAGGCTCCTCCTCACTGTCCTCCTCCAGCGCCATCAGCCTTGTGAGCAACTGGCTAAACAAAGCGTAGGCAGTTAGGCTGCCGCAGCGTGGCAGGCACATAAACAGTCTAGAAACTTTCACAGCAACCTCACCAACCACATGTAACACCACAGTTGCTACATAACAACGCAACCGCCAGTAACGTGTAGCGCTCACCTGCATCTCCAGGTCTGGCTCAGGCTCCTCGCTAGATTGTACTGAGGTCAGGCCCAAAAAATGTAGTGTGTTGCATGGTTTTGGAAAGAAGAGGAAAAGCAACACGTAGGCCGCTTTCGATCGCAGATGGCATGCACCAAACAGGGTGAACACAAAACAACCGCCAAGGACAGAGATTGTGATGTAGCGCACCTGCATCTCCAGGTCTGGCTCGGGCTCCTCCTCGCTGTCCTCCTCCAGCATTGCAGGAGCCACAACAGTCTTTTGGATTCTCACAGCAACCTCACCATCAATCACATCATGTAACACAGGATTATGTTGAATAACAATCAAAGAAAGTAACGCACCTGCATCTCCAGGTCTGGCTCAGGCTCCTCCTCACTGTCCTCCTCCAGCGCCAACAGCCTTGTAAGCAACTAGCCAAACAAAGTGTAGGCATTTAGGCTGCCGCAGAGTGGCAGGCACCATAAACAGTGTGCAGACTTTCACAGCAACCTCACCTTCCTCATGTGACAGATATGTGTTACATAACAAACGACAATAAACAAAGTAACACACCTGCATCTCCAGATCTGGCTCAGGCTCCTCCTCACTGTCCTCCTCCAGCGCCATCTGGCTGGGCAGCTTCTTGCCAGCAGCCAGCGCAGCAGCAGCAGCAATGCGTGCAGCCTCTCGCGCTTTCGCCTCCTCTGCCTGACGCGCCTTCACCTCCGGCATCACCTGTGAACAGCACACACACGATGGCGGCACAATCAATGAGTGGTGATCGCGCCAAGGCTTTGGTGACAGCAAGCAGTATGGCCTCATGACGGCTGCAGCCTCCTCTCCCTGACGCGCCTTGACCTCCGGCATCACCTGTAAACAGCACACATACAGGATGGCGGCATTATGAAGGAAAGGCAAGTGTAGCAGCAAAACACATGAGCAGCGATTGAGTCAAGGCCTCAGTCACAGCAGCCAGTGTGGCGCGCCTTCACCTCCGGCATCACCTGTGATAATGGCACACATACAGCATGGCGGCACAATCAATGATGCCTTAGTGAGAGCAGCCAGTATGGCAAGTCCCTCATGACGGCTGCAGCCACCGCGCTCCATCTCTTTCGGTCGCCCTATTCGCCTATCTGTGCATTGAAGATACGATACAATGCGCTGCTAGTGGAGTAGCCGCTACGTTCAGGCCGCATCGCCTGGCCCCTGCTTACCTCAGCAGACATGAACGCATCAAGAGGGTCCTCTTCATCATGCTATGTGTGCATTGTAGATGGGGGACGCTTTGTTAGTGGATTATCAGGTGCACCTTTACCTGTACCCTGCTTACCTCTGCAGACATGAAGGCGTCGAGAGGATCCTCTTCATCATCGTCGCCCTTCTGCATTGCTGCCAGGTCCAATCCATCTGCTACAAAAAAACTGCAGGGATTGCGCATGTATCCACCCATGCTGCAGCCACCACGCTCCAACCACTTGGGTAGCCTTGCTCTCCTTCCCGTACTTGGTATATGCGCTATCACGCTCTGCCAGTGAAGTATGAGGTAAGCAAACTGTTACTACAAAATCATGCACTTCACCAAGCTTACCTCAGCAGACATGAAGGCATCCAGAGGGTCCTCTTCATCATCATCGCCCTTCTGCATTGCTGCCAGATCCTCAGCTGCATCTTTGGCCTTTAATGCAGCAACCTTAGCAGGCATAGCCGGCACGCCACCCTGCTGCTGCTGCTGCTGCTTTGCTGCTGCTGCGTCATCATCCTCATCATCACTGTAGGGACTCCAGAACACAGCAGCAGCAGACTTGCCACCAGCACCACCAGCAGCAGCACCGGCAGCAGGCTTGCCTGCGCCGTTGGAAGGTGCTGCTGCTGTTGCTGCTGCAGCTGTGACAGCCTTACCATCCCAAGGCACCGAGGCAATATGACCATCTTCCTCTTCTGCTTTTGCTGACGCTGCTGCTGCTGTAGGGTCTTCCCAAGGCATCCAAACCTTGGCAGCAGCGGGCTCGGCAGCAGCAGGCTGCTGCTGCTGCTGAGGTGGCTGCAATTGCTGCTGCTGCTGTTGCTTGAGCTGCTGCTGCTTTGCTTTCCAGGCCTCTAGTCTCCGCCGCTTGGCCTCTGCTTCTGCATCCCCGGCTGCTGCTGCTGCTGCTGCTGCAGGTGCTGCAGGTGTTGCTGCTGATGGGGCAGCAGCGGCTGCTGCTGGCTGTTGCTGCGGCTGCTGTTCCGGCTGCTTGCGGTCCCTGCTGCTGCTCCTGCAGCAACAATTCACAGTTTTGATGCAAGCTAAGCATGGGCTTGGGACACAACATGGTATAAGTCAAGCATGTCCCACATGCTTCGGTACGGCACAGCCAATGCTCACATACACATCCCTGCATGCTTCAGTGCAGCATACGCAAGCATGTCCTGCTGCACCAACAGCGTCAGCTGCCGATCAAAGTCTTTCAGGATCTCACCTGCTGCGCTTCCGGCTGCGCTCATCCCTGCTGCTGCGACGCTCATACTCCCTGCTCCTGCTGCGGCTGCGATCGCGCCGCCTGCTCCTGCTTCTGCTGCGGCTGCGATGAAGAGGCCTAGTGCGGCTCCTACTGCGGCTGCGGTGGAGTGGCCTGTTCCTGCTTCTACTGCGGCTCCTATGCCTCTCCCTGCTTCTGCTCCTACTACGCCTGCTGTCTCTGTCCCTCCTGTCACTTCTTCTATCTTTTTCATAGTCCCTGCTGCTGCGTCTATCTCTGTCCCTGTCTCTGCTGCGGCTGCGACTTCTTCTGCGCCTGTCCTTTTCTCTGTGCGAGCTTCTGTCACGATTCCTGCTCCTGCTGCGGCTCCTGCTGCGTGGCATGGTGCGTGGGAACTGCGGCGCTGCACTAGCTGCTGCTACTGCTGCTGCTACCACTAGCACGCTGCACGCTGCTTGCTCACTGCGCTGGCTGCACAGTCAGATGTTACGTGTGCAGGGCAATGTGCAAAGATCAGCTGCAAGGAGCTGCTTGGAGCACAGGTTGCAATGTACTGAGTAGAGGCGCTGTGTTCAGTTGCGAGTGTCCCAGTGCGTCAGGCTGTGAGCGCAATGGGCGCCCCTGTTTAGATCATCAACGAGCGTTCATAGCAAGGCAGCTGAACATCAGCTGTGAAACCTGCACAACGCTGGGTTACACAGTCAGAACCAGCTTGCTCGTGACCAGTGTTATGCCGATCAGATTACTGCAAGCTCAACTGCTGAAGACAAAACCAAAAGGCTGATCATCTGCCGATGTTTGTTACACGGTCAGCTGCCCCGTAAAGCACAGCACATTCATGACGCCCGCCATGCAGGCTCGACACATGCCCAGAGCGCAGGGCTTCGCGCATTCGCAGCGCACGAGATTAAAACTTAAGCATGTTAACTTATCAAATGTGACGCCCCATCGCCATACGTCAGTGTGTGCATCTACTGCCAACACCAGCAGCACTGCTGCCTCTCAGTATCAGCAGCAGGAGCAGCAGCAGCAGCAGCTAGTAGCGGTGCAGCTTTCGTCACGGAAACAAACCAGCAGTACTGCCAGCAGAAATAGACTTCTGTGCAGGTCTTCCCTGCAGGAGCTGCAGACGGCAGTGGCCAGCAGCTGCAACGCGCAGCCTGACCTGCAGTTTGAGCACCCAGCTGGCGTGCAAGTCTGCGTGTTTGGTGTAGAGCATTTAGAGCAGCAGCCACACATAGGTGCGAGCGTAAGACATACGTATCGTGCACGATTAGCTGTTTTTAGTAAATGTGAAAGGAGCAGCACCGTAACCCAGCAGGAAAAGCAGCAAGAGAGCAAAATCGCAAGAGATGCACCGCCCTGCAGTGCCCTACATGGTTGTTAAGCGGCAGCTGCATTCAGGAGTCATGCTTGCCTGTCCTGCAGCAGTCAACGCTTCACTTGTCTTACTGCACTGCAGGGGAGTGGATCCTTGCGAACCGGCCAGCAGCTGTGGTGGTTGAAACTGCGTGCACGCCTGAGCATGGCTCAGAGCCTGGCAGGGCTGTCACATGCAGGGACCAGGTGCAAGGTGGGCAGGTAGCAGTAGAGGATACGACATATCCTCTACTTCTCAGGTGCCTTTCAGCAACGCAGCCGCACAACAACGGACAGCATAGCCAACTGCAGAAGGTTCTTTGCTTGCTGAGATGCTGGTCAACAGCATCCTTCCTGCTGCTGTTTGCTCTGATAGCTGCCTTAGTTTGTATTCTTCGGCTTCCAGAATCTTGTCAACCGACACAATACAGTATGTGTTTGACCGATGGTTGACTTACTTGCTGCTGCTGCTGTTGCTGTGCCGCAGGTGCTGCTGGCATGTTCCTGCGCGTGTTCTGCCAGATAGCAGCAGCCCTGCAGGAGCAGGGCGCAGCAGCTATGGCCCCCGGAGCCATCTGGAGCCAAGCAGCTGGCCAGTTTAATGGGGAGCAGCTGGCGTACATCGCTGCACTGGCAAGCGGGTCGCAGCTGCTGTTTGGGGACAGGCCTAAGGACATCACATACAAGTGAGCAGCAGCTTGGCAGCCGCTGAGTCAGCAGCTTCGATCAGGTTGTGCTCAATTTCCTTGTGGTTATGGATGAGGTACAGCGGCCAGCGGACACCAGGTACTGCTTCCTCGAGAATGAAGGTAACGTTGGCATGTGCAGCTGTGGTGTACTCTTGTAGAACTGCTGAAGTGACAGCTGCTGTTTGGGGACAGGCCTAAGGACATCACATACCAGTGAGCAGCAAGCTGGCAGCTCAGCAGTTCAACAGCTCAGCAGCTTGGCAGCTCAGCAGCTTGGATCAGGTTGTGCTCAGATTCCTTGTGGATTTGTAGGAGGTACAGCAGAGATACAGCAGGCAGCAGGTAGTGATTTCATCAAGATTAAAGGAAATGTATGCATGCACAGCTTTGGTGTACTCTTGTAGGACTGCTGAAGTGACAGCTGCTGTTTGGGGACAGGCCCAAGGACATCACATACAAGTGAAAAGAGGTTTGGCAGCTTGGCTACTCAGCAGCTTGGATCCAGTTGTGGCAGCTCAGCTTGTGGCAGCTCAGCAGCTCAGCAGGTTCGCAGCTAAGCAGCTTGGCAGATCAGCAGCTTGGATCATGTTGTGCTTTGCTTTCTTGTGGAATAATTGGAGATACAGCAGATATACAGCAGGCAGCAGGTACTAGTTCCACATATTCGAAGGGAAGGTATGCATGCGCAGCTGTGGTGTATTGTTGTAGAACTGCTGAAGTGACAGCTGCTGTTTGGGGACAGGCCTAAGGACAACACATACAAGTGAGCAGCAGCCTGGCAGCTCAGCAGCTTGGATCAGGTTGTGCTCAGCTTCCCTGCATAATTGTAAGAAATACAGCGAGATACACCTACAAGTTAGCAGCAAGCTGGCAGCTTAGCAGCTTGGCAGCCCAGCAGCTTGGATCAGGTTGTGCTGCCAGCTTCCTTGGGGAATTATAGGAGACGCAGCGGCCAGCGGACAGCAGGTACTGGTTCCACAGAAATGAAGAAAGGTATGCTTGCACAACTATGCTGTACTCTAGCAGGACTGCTGAAGTGGCAGCCCAACGCAGTAGTACGCTGCCCTTCAATCAGCCCCAGCAAGTGCTCACACCGACAGCTCTCAACCCGCAATGTGGTCACTGTGTGCTGTGTCGCAGGCGCCTGTTTGACTACCCCAGCCTTGCTGAGTTGGACGCGGCCTTTGCTGCTGAGGTGGCTGCACTGCACAGGGAGCAGTATGCTGCCTTACAATCTGCCCCAGCAGCTGCTCACAAGTACAGTAATCAAAGCCACAATATCACTGTGTGCTGTGTCGCAGGCGTTTGACTGCCCCAGCCCTAGCTGAGCTGGACGCGGCCTTTGCTGCTGAGGTGGCTGCACTGCACAGCGCCAACCTGCTGCAATAGTACGCTACCATCAAATCTGCATCAGCAACTGCCCACAAGTACAGCTCTCAACGCCAACGTGACTGTCCGCTGTGCTACAGGTGCCTGTTTGACTGCCCCAGCCTAGCTGAGCTGGACGCGGCCTTTGCTGCTGAGGTGGCTGCACTGCACAGCGCCAACCTGCTGTAATAGTACGCTGCCATCGATTTTGCCCCAGCAACTGCCCACAAGTATTGTTCTCAACAACGCATGTTACTATTGTCACTGCGTGCTGTGCCGCAGGCGCCTGTTTGACTGCCCCAGTCTGGCTGAGCTGGACGCGGCCTTTGCTGCTGAGGTGGCTGCACTGCACAGGGAGCAGTATGCTGCCGTATAATCTGCCCCAGCAGCTGCCTACAAGTACAGCTCTCAACACCGCAATGCGGTCACTGCACGCTGTGCCGCAGGCGCCTGTTTGACTGCCCCAGCCTTGCTGAGCTGGACGCTGCCTTTGCTGCTGAGGTGGCTGCACTGCACAGCGCTAACCTGCTGCAGCTGAGTCAGCCTGATGAGCAGCAGGCGGCGGCCTGGCAGCAGCAGTGGCAGCAGCACCAGCAGCAGCTGAGTCAGACGTGCGTCTGGAACATCATGATGCGGGTGAGCACAGGCTGCTGCAGGGGGGTAGCAGTAATAATAATAATAATAATAATAATAATAATAATAATAATAATAATAATAATAATAATAATAATAATAATAATAATAATCATCATCATCAGGCTGCTGCAGGGGGGTTTGATGTGAGTGAGGTGGCTGGTGGTTGCTTTGTTGCTGTTGGGACAGCGTGTGGGATGCTGAGCCAGATGTGCGCATGGAACATCATGATGCGGGTGGCTGACCAGCAGGTTGCTGCAGGGGGATGTGATGCGGGCGAGGTTGCTTTGTTGCTGTTGGCATAGCGTGTAGGATGCTGAGCCAGACGTGCATCTGGAACATCATGATGCGGGTGCCTGACCAGCAGGTTGCTGCAGGGGGATGTGATGCGGGTCAGGTGACTGGTGGTTGCTTTGTTGCTGTTAGGACAGCGTGTAGAATGCTGAGCCAGACGTGTGTCTGGAGCATCATGATGCTGGTGAGTGAGCGGCAGGCTGTTGCACGGCCAGCTTGCAGGATGCCGTGCCAGCGGGAGTCATTCTCCATGTGCAAGCTGAGCAGCATAGACTGTCATGCATTATGGCTTCTGCAGAGCAATCCGGCTGCGCCTTACACGCGTTTCCTGTTGTCATCACAAGCTGGTGTTTGCTGGGGCTGGAACATCATGATGCTGGTGAGTGAGCACAAGCTGCTGCACAGCCAGCTTGCAGGATGCTATGCCAGACGTTAGTATGCAAGTCGAGCATCATACCACATCATAGCTGGTGCTGCGCCTTGACCGCGTATACATGAGTTTACTGTATCATTAGCTGACGTTTGCTGCGCTGCTGTGTTGTCTGCTGCATTGCCAGGAGCGCGAGGCAGTGATGCTGGGCGTGGTCGACAGGGTGTGCACGGAAGGCCTAGCAGTGGCGCCAGGGGCACCACCACCCACGGTAGCTCTGGTTGTGGGGTCAGCACATCTGCCAGGTGAGCATTTGAGAGGGATTATAATCCCTTTACTAATTAATGTGGGTCCGGTCGCCACCATTTGCCTGGTGGGGTCGATTAGGGTAACAAGAGGCCGTGGCACCAGGTGCACCACCGCCCACCGTGGCTCTGGTGGTTGGGTCAGCACATCTGCCAGGTGAGCATTTGTTGACAAAGCCACAGCAGCAGCAATGCAACCAGCAGCAGCAGTCTGTTCGCTGGGGGCAACTGTGAACACTGGTAGTTGGGGTGCTGGGTGTGGTCGACAGGGTGTGCACTGAAGGCCTAACATTGGCGCCAGGAGTACCACCACCCATGGTGGCTCTGGTGGTTGGGTCAGCACATCTGCCAGGTGAGCATCTGTGGAGACAGAACGGAGAAGTCACATGTGGGTCACATGGGTGATTCCACATGTAACGAATATACAAAGTAGTTGCATGCGGGTCCAGTCATCATGGTCGACAGGGTGTGCAGCCACAGCAGCAGCAGGGCCTAACAGTGGCTCCAGGGGCACCACCACCCACAGTGGCTCTGGTGGTGGGCTCAGCACACTTGCCAGGTGAGCATTTGAGAGGGATGAGTTGCATGTGGGTCCAGTCGCCATCTTTGCGTGGTGGGGTCGTTCAGGGCTAACAAAGGCCTTGACGCCAGGGGCACCACCACCCGCGGTAGCTCTGGTGGTGGGGTCAGTGCATCTGCCAGGTGACCATTTTTGTAAAATGTGACAACACAGCCAGCCACAGCAGCAGCAATGCAACCAGCAGCAGCAGTCTGTTGGTTGGGGCTACTGCAATCACTGGCTTTTGGGTCAGCCTGGTGTTTGGGGTGCTGGGGTGGTGTAGGGGTAACAACAGGGATTGTGCTTCGAGTGATGCTGGGAGTGGTTGACAGGGTGTGCAGCGAGGGCCTGTCAGTGGCACCAGGCGCACCACCACCCACGGTGGCTCTGGTGGTGGGCTCAGCACATTTGCCAGGTGGGCATTTGATGACACAGCCACAGCAGCAGCATTGCGTTTGCTGGGGCTACTGTGAACACTGGGGGCAGTGATGCTGGGAGTGGTCGACAGGGTGTGCACTAAAGGCCTAGCAGTGGCACCAGGGGCACCACCACCCACAGCAGCTCTGGTGGTGGGCTCAGCACACTTGCCAGGTGAGCATTTGCCGACACAGCCACAGCAGCAGACAATGCAACCAGCAGCAGCAGTCTGTTCGTTGGGGATACTGTGAACACTTGCTTTTCGGTCAGCCTGTAGCTAGGGTGTGCAGACAAGGCCTGTCAGTGGCACCAGGGGCATCACCACCCACTGTGGCTCTTGTGGTGGGCTCAGCGCATTGGCCAGGTGAGCATCTTTGGACACGGAATGGTGCACAACTGCATGTGTAGCCACGCGGGTCACATTTGCGATTCCACGTGTATTCAATATGCAGACTTAGTAGTTGCATGTGGGTCTAGTCACCATGTTTGACGGCATGAGCCATCCCAATTGAGCACGTTCTCACGCCAGAAAAGATATTAGCACGGCAATGCAGCCAGGGCCTGGCAGTGGCGCCAGGAGCACCACCGCCCACAGTGGCTCTTGTGGTAGGGTCAGCGCATCTGCCAGGTGAGCATGATGTAGAATGTTTGACGAGACAGCCACAGCAGCAGCATTTTGATCAGCAGCAGCAGTCTGTTCGCTGGGGCTACTGTGAACACTGCCTGTCTGGTCAGCCTGGTGTTTGGGGTGCTGAGGTGGTGTAGGGGTGACAACAGGGCTTGTGCTTCAAGTGATGCTGGGCGTGGTTGACATGGTGTGCACTGCAGGCCTGGCAGTGGCACCAGGCGCACCGCCACCCACGGTGGCTCTGGTTGTGGGGTCAGCGCATCTGCCAGGTGAGCAGTTGGGAGGGATGAGTTGCATGTGGGTCCAGTCGCCATCTTTGCGTGGTGGGTCGTTCAGGGCTAACAACAGGCCTTGATGCCAGGGGTGCCACCGCCGACAGTAGCCCTGGTGGTGGGCTCAGCACACCTCCCAGGTGACCATCTTTGGACGCGGAACGGAGAAACTGCATGTGCAACCACGCCGGTATCACGTGTACCTGATATGCAGACAGCGTAGTTACATGTGGGTCCAGTCACCATCTTAGACGGTATGAGCCATCGCAATTGAGCACGTTGTCACGTCAGAAAAGATTTGAGCACGGCAATGCAGCCAGGGCCTGGCAGTGGCACCAGGGGCACCACCACCCACAGTGGCTCTGGTGGTCGTCAGCGCATCTGCCAGGTGAGCATGATGTACAATGTGACGACACAGCTAGCCACAGCACCAGCAATGCATCCAGCAGCAGCAGTCTGTTCGCTGGGGCTTCTGCGAACAACACTGGCTTTTTGATCAGCCTGGTGTTTGGGGTGATGGGGTGATGAGGTGGTGAAGGGGTGACAACAGGGCTTGAGCTTCGAGTGCATGCCCTTGTTTGCCCTGATGGTTTCTGCTGTGCAGGGATAGAGCTAGCTGTTCCCGTCCGTTCCCTGTGTAACCGCTCTGTCAAGCGTCAAGGCACAGAGGTTCAAGCAGTTTAGCACCCCCCTCCCCATGATCCTGTTGGCTCTGGATTGGAGTTCCCGCTCCTGGTTGAGTGGAGCATGTAATGCAATGCAATGCAATGCAATGCAATGCAATGCAATGCAATGCAATGCAATTGTTTGTGCGTGTACGCCTGCAGGCCTTGAAGAGTTGTGGAACAACAGCACCTGGCAGGACATGGTGGGGCCGGACGGCCTCCGCAGCAGCAGCAGCAGCAGCAGCAGCCCAGTAATGACAGCGCCCCTGGTGGACCACGCAGCAATGCAGCAGCCGGGGGCAGGCGCAAAGCGGGGCCTGCTGGAGGCTGTGCTGCAGCTGAGTGTGCCACCAGAGGTGGGTGGAGTGTGCGATGGTTTGTTTGAGACTGGCTGTCCAAGCTGTAGTGCTATAAGCGCGGACACGCTGCAAGATTTGTGGTGCAGTGCTAAGCAGCTGCTTTGCAGACGGCTGGTCTGATCGCTTTGACAGCAGTCTGGTATGCTGGTGCTTCTGTTGCAAAGCGAGGCCTGCTGGAGGCTGTGCTGCAGCTGAGCGTGCCACCTGAGGTGGGTGGAGTGTGCGATGGTTTGTTTGAGACTGGCTGTCCAAGCTGTAGTGCTATAAGCGCGGACACGCTGCAAGATTTGTGGTGCAGTGCTAAGCAGCTGCTTTGCAGACGGCTGGTCTGATTGCTTTGACAGAAGTCTGGTATGCTGGTGCTTCTGTTGCAAAGCGGGGCCTGCTGGAGGCTGTGCTGCAGCTGAGCGTGCCACCTGAGGTGGGTTGAGTGTGCGATGGTTTGTTTGAGACTGGCTGTCCAAGCTGTAGTGCTATAAGCGCGGACACGCTGCAAGATTTGTGGTGCAGTGCTAAGCAGCTGCTTTGCAGACGGCTGGTCTGATTGCTTTGACAGCAGTCTGGTATGCTGGTGCTTCTGTTGCAAAGCGGGGCCTGCTGGAGGCTGTGCTGTGAAGCTGAGCGCCAATCTGGAGGTGGGTATGGAGGTGCGATGGTTTGTTTGAGATCACGCCCGCTGTGGTGCTATAAGCGGACACGCGTATTTGTGGTGCAGTGCCGCCAGCTGCTTTGCAGATGGCCGGTCTGATCGCTTTGACAGCAGTCTGGTATGCTGGTGCTTCTGCCGCAGCGGGGCCTGCTGGAGGCTGTGCTGTGAAGAGCGTGCCAACGGAGGGTGGAGTGTGCGCATGGTTTGTTTGAGACTCACGTCCAAGCCAAAAGTATAAGCGCGGGACACGCTGCAAGATTTGTGGTGCAGTGCTAAGCAGCTGCTTTGCAGACGGCTGGTCTGATTGCTTTGACAGCAGTCTGGTATGCTTGTGCTTCTGTTGCAAAGCGAGGCCTGCTGGAGGCTGTGCTGCAGCTGAGCGTGCCACCTGAGGTGGGTGGAGTGTGCGATGGTTTGTTTGAGACTGGCTGTCCAAGCTGTAGTGCTATAAGCGCGGACACGCTGCAAGATTTGTGGTGCAGTGCTAAGCAGCTGCTTTGCAGACGGCTGGTCTGATTGCTTTGACAGAAGTCTGGTATGCTGGTGCTTCTGTTGCAAAGCGAGGCCTGCTGGAGGCTGTGCTGCAGCTGAGCGTGCCACCAGAGGTGGGTGGAGTGTGCATGTGCCATTGGGTGCACACTGGCTGTCATCTTTTGAGTGCTTTAAATGCTTTAGGCTCTCCTGTATTGAAATTGAAAGGGCCGGCCGCAAAAGCCAGCGAAGTTTGCAAAGCAAAAGGTTCTATTGAGCTGTAGTGCCACAAGAGCAGCCCATGGGTTGCCGCACAGTCCCTAAGCAGCTGCGTTGCGGACGGCTGGTCTGCGAGAGGTGGCAGCTGCACATACTTCTGGTTGCTAGTGCTGCTGTTGCGAGTGAGTTGAGTGTGCTGGAGGCAGCGCTGCAACTCAGCGTGCCACCAGAGGTGGGTGGAATGTGTGTGTTTGTGCGATTGTTGGGTTACATTTTACTCTGGCTGTCCAAGCTGTAGTGTAACAGGAGCAGCTCTTGCTGGCATGCTTCATGGATTGCAGCGCTGGTCTCAAGCAGCTGTTTTGAAGAAGGGTGGTCTGCGTGGCGTGGCGTGGCAGCTGCACGTGAATCTGGTATGCTGGTACTGCTGTTGTATGTTTTCATGATGGACAGTGCTGCTGCTCAGCGTGCCATAGAGGTGGGGTGGCCAGGAGTTATTGCTGAAGGGGCAGTTGACAGTCTCTAGCTATACAGTAAAACCTGTTGCAGGCATGTGGTGCTTGCTTGCAGTTCTGCAGACAGTTCTGCATCACGGCAGCAGTCTTGCCAGAGCAACTCATGCTGGCAATACCTAAATATCCTATTTCACTGTAGCGTCACAACAGCCAAGGTTCCTGGTGTGCTATGCTGCCACATGTCTAGCTGCCGTACAAACATTGGATGTTTACTGGCTACATCTGTCCACATTGAGCTAATGTGCTTCTGCAACTGGAGTATACCTCTCGGCGTCGCTGACAACGCTAACACCATTTGCACTACTTCCAGTCTCCCTTCCTGCATTCATACTGCAGGTGCTTGAAGACGTCCAAGATGTGCTGCCGCCAGTGCTTGACGAGCAAGCAGAGGCGCGGCAAATCACCTACGAAATCTACTCGACCTTCCGAATGCAGCTGGCTGCACTGCCAGAGCCGCTGCTGCAGCAGGTGTGTGGCGCTGTGCAGGGGTGCACCCTGCAGGAGCTGCTGCAGCCGCTGCGAGTCATCAGGCCAGTCAATGGAGGCCCTGGGTGGGATATGGAAGTGGTCATGCAGCTGCGCACGCTCAACTTTGACTTGAGTGGTGCTGAGTAGTGCGGTGCAGCTGAGTAGTGCTGCTTGGATGCTTGTAGGAGCGCGATCGCGGGGGCATGCGCGTGTGCACCAAAGTGTCCCAGTTGCATGCTGTGGTGTATGGTTGACACACTGCACATCTGCCTGTTGCTTGTGCGTGTCACACTGCGTGTGACACGCAGCGGTCCTGGCTCATGCGCGTGTGTATGGGAGAGCTTGAGTGTGCAGGAGCACACGTGCGCATCAGAGTTCCCAGTTGCATGCTTCGGTGTATGCTTGATGCACTATGGCTGCCTGTTGCTTGTGTGTGTTGCTGGTGCATGTGAAGGGCTGCTACAGCCTCTGCGGGTTATCAGGCCGGTCAATGGAGGCCCTGGCTGGGATATGGATGTGGTCATGCAGCTGCGCGCGCTCAACTGTGACTTGAGCGGTGGTGCTGCTGAGTAGTGCTGCTTGGATGCTGGCTGGAGTGCGGCCGCCGAGGCATGCGCGTGTGCACATCCAAGTGCTCAGTTGCACGTGCATCTGCGTGGCCAGTTGCATACTTTGTTTTGTGCTTGGTGAGTTACGGCCTAGGCCTCCTGTTGCTTGCACTTGTTGCTGGCGCGTTGGATGCTGGGCGTGTGCATGTGAGAGCTTGGATGCTTGCATATGAGTGTGCCCGTGCACGCTACTGCGCATCAGAGTCCCCAGTTGCATGCTTGCGTGCACTACGGCTTTCCACTGCCAATGCCGCTTGGCATGGAGAGGGCTGCACCCTGCAGAAGCTGCTGCAGCCGCTGCGAGTCATCAGGCCAGTCAATGGAGGCCCTGGGTGGGATATGGATGTGGTCATGCAGCTGCGCACGCTCAACTGTGACTTGAGCGGTGATGCTGGCGCAGCTGAGTAGTGCTGCTTGGATGCTTGTAGGAGCGCGCCCCGGCGTGCGCAGTGTGTGCACTCAAGTGCCCAGTTGCATGCGTTGATGTACGGTTGATGCACTCACGGGTGTCTGTTGCTTGCGCGTGTCATACGCAGCAGTCCTGGCTCATGCGCGTGTGCATGAAAGACCTGGAATGCTTGCATGAGTGTTCAGGGGCACACGCGTGTGCACCATAGTGCCCAGTTGCATGCTTCAGTGTATGCTTGATGGGCTGCGTCTGTCTGTTGCTTGCCCGTGTTGCTGGCGCATGCGCGTGTGCATGTGACAGCTGGGATGCTTTCATATGAGTGTGCCCGTGCACGCTATAGTGCATCAGAGTGCCCAGGTGCATGCAGGCGTGCAGAATGGTTGTCCAATGCTTGGCACAGAATTCTTCGAAGGTATCTAGATAGACACTGATCTGTGTGTGCAGCAGTGATCATCATCAGTAGTGCTGAATGGAAGCGGTGTAGGGCGTGATCCATTCCAGCGTGATCAGGATTGTAAAACGTGCTGCATGCTTTGTTTGTGCACCGTATCTGAACGGCTGTCAGGCTATGCAATGCAGCTGCATGCTACCAACGATCGAGCTATCGAAGCAGAAGTGTGCTCGATGATGATGATGATGATGATGATGATGGTGATGGTGATGGTGATGATGGTGGCTTGTTACTGGGGAGGGCTCGTTATCACCCCCCCCCGCAAGCGAGCAAGTCCCTCGCCCTACTCTCAGCTCCCGATCATAGGAACTCGACATCGAACTGCCATCCTTCACTAAAGCGAGCTTCAGTGACGTATAGCAATCCCTGTCTCCCCATAAACGGACACGTACATGCAGTGCAGCAAGTGCGAAATGCAACATGAAGTGCAGCAGGTGCTCAAAGCTCCTGACCACGCAAGTAAAGCACGCAAAGGGATGCAGGCATTATCCAAACAGCAAGCTGGATGCACTACGGTGCTGCTCACTTT
Source organism: Tetradesmus lagerheimii (assembly GCA_902809745.2). Lineage (NCBI taxonomy): Eukaryota > Viridiplantae > Chlorophyta > Chlorophyceae > Sphaeropleales > Scenedesmaceae > Tetradesmus > Tetradesmus lagerheimii. The sequence continues at coordinate 20,255 of CADDIJ020001493.1, read as the reverse complement.
AAGTGTTTGGCATGACTGTATCAATGCACCGATGTACTCACAAGACAGCAGCAAGCAGTCGCATGGGATGTGCTCAAGCTCGTCACCAAAATTAAGCCAATGCCAGGAATATGGCTTGCGGATAGTTCTGTGGGCAGGCAGGCCAGTTGGCCAGTGCGAAAGTCACGACACCATGTCGTGATCACCAGCCTAAGCGTCCCCGCCACTTGGCGTGGCTGCAGGTGCGAGATGCTGGTTCGACTCCTGCCCTCTTCTTGTTGCTTTTTGCAAGTGTCCCTGAGCAGCACGCGTCTCACACGCCAGGTGACCGTACTGCTAGCACTGCCCACCGAAAAAGCTCACAGCTAGATGACCAAAGGACCCTTAAAAGGCTGATCATGAGTAAAAGTCAATATTTCCGGCGCCTGTGGTGGTGGTGGGCGATGCCCTGTCACATGGGCCCTATGGCTGACCCGTGTGTCACTTTTCGAATACTTGATACGCATTGGGAACATATACCATGCACTAGTATACGCTGCATACCATTCGAAGTGTTTCAACCTTCTGATCGCGGAAACGTGCGTCAGCAAAGCTGATCAGCACGTGTGCCCAATGACACTCACGGGGTGGCTGCTGCAGCCGCACAATGCTCGACAGATTTGTGCATTGTATACAATACATAGCTTTTGCAAGGTTGGGTGCTCCTGCAGAAGCGTGTTTGGCCTGCCTCCGATGTTGGCAGCAGCAGCGAGCTGTGGAGGTGCCTGACGAGGGCTCGGGTGACTTCTTGAGCCCTCTCTGGGGTTTCAGACAATATAATTCGTCCATCAGGCCAGCACAGCAGCCCTGAGTTGAGGATGGCGCGTCTGCTCAAGCGCTATGGTGAGAGCTGTGCACACGTGTGCCTGCAGGTGCCGCACCTGCTGCAGGAGGAATCAGTAGCAATGTTCTATTCCGTAGTGACTGCTGTATCATGCCTGGAATGGATGCTTGTTGGTTGCATGTGCTGCAGTGATTACAACAGCCGGTGCATGGTGTGGCGTTCCTGCTGCAAATGGTGGCCTCAGCAGCCTGCATCACACATGTATCTGGTGTGATTTGCAGTGCTACTGGTGACATGCGCCGCTTCATTCACCACCACAGGCGTGCGTGCTACTGTTGGCTGCAGGAGACCATCATCATCGGCAAGCCAGCAGCCTGCAATTGCCAGCCTCACCCAAGGCAGCAGTGTTGCTGCTGCAGCATGCCGTGTGAAGCGGCTTCACTGGACACTGCTGCACTGCCATATTAGCGGACACAGTAAGACAACATGCATACGATGATGTAATGTAGAGTAGTATTACTAAATGGCTTGCAGGACAGCAGCAGCACACCATGCATATGAAACTGCACTGGTGCTGGTGCTACTGCTGCTGCCGCTGCGTTGCTGCCAGCAGCAGACCTGCGCTGCTGTGCATATTAGCATTCCAGCTACTCCACTAAAGGTAAATAGCTTCTCGAAAGCGCGCCCTCAGCGGGGACCATTGCATACGTTGCTCTGGAGCAGAGCAAGAGGTCACTTCAAATGCTCAAAAACACGTCACTGTGAGTAGTGTGTGGCAACCTTGCATAAAGCTTGGCACCTGCTGCGCAGCATGCGGTGGGTGACACCTGGCAAAGCACAAAACATACAAGCATGCCAAAGTGCAGTCACCTACCTCTCAAACACATGTATCCTGACCACTTTTAACTTTTGCCACATATCTTTTGCAGGCTGCACCTGACATGGTAGCAGCGCCTAAAAGGACAATGCACGATGCGACACTGCCGCTCACAACATCTGTGCATTCTGTCAGTGACCTTACTGATCAACGGTTGGTGCAAAGCTCTCTTGTTAATGTGCAAACAAAACTGAGTACACAACTACATCACATATCTAAACGTGTGCAGACCGCTGAGCCTAGCAATAATCTGTGAGGCCGTGGACAACATGGGTGCCAGTGACTCACTCACTGCTCTGAGCAATTGAATGCATGCATTGTTCAGCAGCGTCACCAACACTGTGGCAGATGGCAACTGGCTGGCATGATCTTCTCATCATGAAAAAAGCTGCCGCCTCATGGGGCCTTCACAGTCTGACCTGGTCCTGACCTGGTCCCTCCTGAACACATATGCCTCTGGAGCATCGTAGCCAGCTGTGCAATCATGCTGCCAGCAGAGAAGCCCGCAGCATCATCCTCAGCAACCCAGATGCTGCCATCATCAATTGCACCTGCAATGCACATGCAAGTGAGCCAAACTGCATTCGAGGAATTGACTGGTATGGAAAGTTCACTCGTCTGCCGTTGACCGTATCAGGCTACAGCTGCCAAGTATCAAGGGCATGTCTAGCCGGCTGAGTGACATGAGCATGTCCGTGATTGGCACATTTCCCGATGGCTGCTAGCAGCGCTGCTTGTCAGAGCCATGATGGTCCAATCAATTGCAGAACCGTGCAGAACCGTAACAGTCAACATACACAACAGTTTACTGACACAGCAATTGTCCTGCCCTTATAGTTGTGCCTCAGGCACTGAGTGTGTCTGAGATATGCAGGAGAGCTTGCAACAACCGAACTGGCCCGGGAGGCAACTTGATCAAAGAGTTGAGTACTGGACGCCCGGCTCTGGCTTGGTAGCCATCATCAGGCCCTACACTGCAGCAGACACTAACATGACTGCTAACACGTAATGGCCAGCAATTACACGCTGTCAATGAACAGCACGCTACACTCATACCAACTGCTGCTGGTCTGCTCCTGCTTGGCATGCCGTGTATGGCATGTATATGCGTGGAAACAGTCAAATTTGCCGCACTAGGCACTGCAGCTCACGCTGCAAGCACACACTTTAGTTAGTGGGTTAGTTACACAGCCTATAGTGTTGGTATCCTTGTCATACAGATTAGTGTTCATGAAGAGAGAAAATTATATTTGTAATTGGGCATGTACTGGATTTCTGCTGCTATGGGGCCAAAACACAGGAGCCAGGTGAGTAGAGCTGGGGTATGGCTTTCTAAACGGGTGTTGAAAAACACCGACAATCCCAGACACTATTGGTCTCACCGAACTGACTATGGTTGGAGCCATAACACGGCCAGTTATGGGGGTGGAAACCAACCACACTTTGCATGTGCGCACATGGCATGCCTGTGCGCACCTGATTCCTGATCGTTCCACACCATCCTTGGTGGCACTGAAGACTTGACAACCAGGTCAGCATTGACACACACCACGTTGACTGTTTTGGTGCCACCCATCCCCCAATCGGATGGGTCAGTAGAAGGCGCACCAGACTTGAAGGTCTGTGTTGCAGCGTGCGGTAGGCAGGGCATGCCACTTTGATCACTATGATCATCATGTAATGATGGCATGCCACAGTGTGCACTCAATGCTTGGCAAGCTGTGTTGATTTGAAAAGATAGGGCACCATTGAAATTGTTGCCGCCGGCAATATGGCATAATGTCCGTAACCAAGATCAAGCACATGCGGTGTGCCTTGCATTCAATGCACATTAATTGGACTGCCACAGTAATAAACAGAGTTTGTCACCCCTGCGCAAACCTGGAGGCAGGTTGGGCCTTGGCTTTACAAGACACATGGCGTTACAAGACAAGTTGTGTGAGCAGTCAAACGATATGATGACGCTGGTTGCAACATTGTTTGCCGACAGTGTGTTCACATGTGCAGCAGCACCCGCAAAAGAACACGTCATAGCAGCTACTTGGGCATACCTGGGCACTGTCGCCAGGGGCAGCGGAATTTGCGGAGTTGGCAATGACAGCTGCTAAACTGGCTGCATCCACGATTATCTGACGGTAGACCGGTACTGGCCAGTCTGGTGCCGGTCTAGGTATGACAATCACAGGGCCTGGTCCCAGGTCGAGTTCAATAGTGCCCTTCATAAAGAATCCTGAGCCAAATTGGTGTATCAAAATAGAGATGTTTTGCTGCAATATGGTGTGCTTAAAATGTTGCATGGACGTCTGTAGTTGTCACAATTTGATTAAACAAATTTGATTCTTAGGGTGCCCCTCCTCGCCCCTAAGAAATGGCGGGAGGGGTCTGTTCTGGCTGTTTCAGCCCCACTGCTGTGCCTGATATGCATCATTGATTTTGTTTCGATGACTGCATGGCATGTGCGGCAGCACCCGGTGTGTAATCGTGTGTATGTTGTGCACGCATGACGTGGCTGGCTGGCCGGTCTGTGCTGCATGCGCTGCATGGCGTTGGAATCACGTGTTTTGGGGGGCCCTGTTTTTTGTGCCTGTTTGAAAAGTGAAATGCACTTGTCCTGGTGCTGCTCACCTGTGTTGCTGCTCCCTGTGGTATCACCGAAGGGTCAGGGTGTGCGTTGCTGGTGCGAGCCGTGCCTCAGCGGCTGTGCTGGCGAAGTTGCTGGCGGTCAAACTTGTGTTGTTACTTTATTGATGGTAACAGTGCATGTGTGCGAGTGCTTTACGTGGCTGCACAGACTGATTGCCGCGTGCTCGAGGAGGTAAACGCGGGCGGTCAATAAACGATTTCCTGAAGTTTCAGGCGCTGCCGACAACATGTATAAAATCAGCAATACAATAACCGCCATGATTCTTTTTGCGACGTACTGTCAACCAAGTCGCCACCACGGCTAGGAGCAGAGGAGGATGATGATGCGATTAACACAAACGTAACACAATGTGAGTGTCAAGTTTTGCAGTGAGAGGTCCCTGAACGGCGTGGGCAGCTGCCGCAGCTATGTTGCCACCCAGCAGATGCACGGTGCAGCTAACAGGAAATGACAATCAAGTGGATGGATCACTGATAACACTCAGAGTGCGCAGAACACGCATCCGCATTCCATGCTTTTAATAACCACTCGAACAGCTCTGCTGCAGCCTGCACTTCATAATTTGATCAGATCCCTACACTGCAGAGTCACTCTGCAGGCAGTGCCTATGCATCGTACTATGTAGTATGGTTTTTGGTCGCAAGATAACACTTGCAGCATATCCGACCAATCATCGTGGCACACGCACGTTGTGTCGGCACCAATGCAAAATGCGTATAGCGGATCAGCGCACCTCTCAAACCAGCTGCCTAACGAGACAGAACCGGCTGGGCATTCCACCATTTGCATGAGGTACTGCCTGTTGCAACAAGTAATGGAGGCGCAATGTCAGTTGTGTCTGCCTGCTTTGGTCAAGGCATGCGGTTGATATGCGTGCAATGCTATCATAGTATGCAGCATAGGCATGATGCTCCGAGCATACATAGTATGTATGCATGCATGCACAGAAGACAGATTGCCAGTGGCTGGCGGGTTGCGCCGAGTAAATACTGATTGATCCAGTAGCGTCCAAAAGTCACATCTACAACCGTGTTATCCTCAGGGCTCACCTTCCCTGCTTATTCAACCCCCACTTGCGCGCAAAACCTGTGGGGGTGGCGACAGGAAAACCAGGGTCGCCCAGCATACCAGGGCCTCTCACAGCCAGCAGTGTAACGCGTGTCCCAGGGCTTCACAGCAGCAGCGAGCGTGGCGGCAGCAGCACCACACGGGAGCAGTTGAGGAATTGCCTATGATAGGCCTGAAACCGAAGTTGGAAATGCAAGGTTGGTGAGCGCTGCATCGGTGGTGACGCTCATGTGTGTCTTACATGTTGCGCCAGCATGTGCAGCACTGCTCTGCGCACCAAGCAACGCAGCAAACACTGTCCTGCACATATGTTTTCGCATTGTGCATTGGGATCAGGAGCCTTGCGCTTATGAGAAAACGTTCATATGCCACGGGTGAGTGAGTGTCTACGCGAGATGTGTTACACTTGACATCCGCGTACGTTGAGGGAGGGGGTGTGCGTGACGTATGGTCTTCACACCCCCTACCATCCCCTCCAGGCTCTAAAGCTCAGTAGGGGTGCCTCCGGCGGCGGTTTAGCTCTTGTGTTTTTTGTTTTGCGGTGTTGGGGGGCGCCTTCCTTCCCCCGTTTGCGGCCAGCCTGCATGCTGGGCTTGATTCCCAGTTTGTTGTTTATCAGGGCCCGCCTTTGCTTTCAGACGTTGCTCAGCCCCTCAATTGCAATCATGTGTAGTTTTCTAGCTAATCCGTCTAGTTGGGATCCAGCTACTCCCAGGTGGTCTTGCATTTGTTGTACAAACGAGTTGTAGATGGTTCCTGAAACTCCTAACATGAGGGTGCAGTATTTGACCGTGGCGGCAGGGTCATATTTCTTTATGGCCTGCTCAAGTGCTTTGTGCTGTTCGGTAGCCCTAGCTTCCTGGTCTTCAGGTTTTGTGTCTCTACAGTATTTGATTTCCACAATAGTGTACCTTCTGGTGTTGGTGTCGGCGTCGTGGTGATATAGTAGGGCATCCGGGATGCTTAAGTCCTTTAATTGTTGTTTTAGTGCTAGCGGCACGGATGGTGGCAGTATTTCTATGGGTATCTTTTTCTGTATCTTTAGGGAGGGCAGTCCCTCTTCTTGCCTTCTTTTGTTCAGACCAACATCTGCTGTTAGCAGTTCACCACCCTTGCTTCCGTCGTATATGGCCTCGACAATTGCCGTTCCAGCATTGTTGTGCCGCTTTGTGACGCTTCCCGACAGCTTGCTACACGCACTGACTGCATGTTGTCCACCGTCCTCCTGTCCACACAGGGGGCATGTGCTGTGTTCGGCCTTTTTATACCTCTTTAGTAGTTTGTAAGTGGGCAGCAGCCCGTATCTGTACTGAATGGCAAGTTTGCGTTGGTACCCTTTGGTGACGGTGTTGGTCATGAATGCATGGCTGTACTTGTGGCTTATGTCTTCTGCTAGTGATTGCCAGCTGTTAAAGTATACAGATTCCTGATTGGACCTGCCTAGCTTGCGCAGGTTGTGAATGCGGTGTTTCAATGATTCTGCCATGTTTGGCTCTGGAATAGAAGTGGATGCACTTTGGTGGTTTTGTTTGTCTTCTTTAGGTGGCGGTCGTGTTGGGGGTGCACCACCTGCTGCCTCCTTTTGGATCTCAGATGTTGTGTACAGCCAGTACATGTCTCCCCTGTTGTTGCTGGCGTCGGGTAGTGCCTTGTATTCTGCTTCTATAATTTTCGCCTCGCCTTTAGACACTGCAACTGCTGTTTGGTCCGCCACTTCGTTACCCACGATACTTATGTGGCTTTTGACCTTCCATAGGTGAACAATGCATGTTGAGTCTTTGATTTGCAGTACAATTTGTTGAATCAACAGGAGGTGTCTGTGTTCAGTCATGTCCTGCGGTCTGGCAACGGCTTTTTGTATTTGGTACATGGATGCCAGACTATCTGTAGCAATGTGTACTTCTATGGCGGTGCTGCTGGTACTTACAGCTTCCTCCACTGCCACTTCAATTGCTGCCAGTTCCGCTCTGTTGATTGTGTTGACACACGCCGGATTTTGGGGGTCGTTGTCGTACTTGCAGTCCACTGCTATAGTTCGAGCTGACCGCCCTGTCTCTGGGCTTGCAGGGATGTACACTGCTGCTCCTATGCCTGGCTCAATCCGGCTGTCCTCTGGGAGGACGCTTCCATCCGTGTAGATAAAATCTCTCCAGTCGTATTTCAAAGCTGGAACTTCGGGGTATGCCCGCTTGAGGACTATCCTGGCTGTCCTGACTGCTCTGGGTAATGCTCCCACTGCTGCAGGGTTTTGCGTCACGAGGGAGGGCAAGTCCTCCGATCTAGCTATCCGATTTGTATCTAGGGGTCTCTTGGAGAACTTAGTTGACGCTTTCATAACGAATTTATTGTCGCTGGGTGGCTGTGTTGGATCGTTCTTCATGGCTGGTGCTGCGTTCCACCAGTCCGCTCTGTGCTCATGTAGCTGCATTGGGCGAGTATTATAGTTGTCGTGTGAGTTTGTCAGTAGCGCGTTCACTGCGTCCCGGAATTGCACTCTCCAGATCCCTTCCGCTGAAGTTTTCCAGTACGGCAGATGCTCGTTGTATCCTGCTGCATTACCTATCGCTATGATATGAGTGTTCCACTTTAGCTTATCCGAGGTGGAGTCTGGCGCGTTGGGCGGCTTTACAAGCTTGAAGCGACTACTGGGAACAGTCATCAGTGTTTTGCAGTGTCCCGGGTACATTTCCAGCCAGCGCATGTATGCCGTGGATCTACCGTCACTGGAGTAGCTCGGGAGCAGGAGTACCGTCAAGGTGGGTTCTTGGGTTTGCATGGCGGAGTTGATGGCCCACACCACTGCCTGCTCAGCCTGCTGCTGTGAAAATTCAGGCATTGCAACTGACGGTCCGCTCCATTTGGTCTTATATGCATCCCAGTTTGCCCCAAACACTTGATCCTGCCTGTGCAGTGACCAGTACTGTGCCGTGCGTGGGCTTACGTTTAGTGGGGATGCAAAACGTTCTTTGGTAGAGCCTATGCATTTCTGCAGCAGCAGATGGAGGGCCTGAGGGGCAGCACGTTGATGGGCGTGCTGCACTGTGTAGTCTACCTTGCCCTCAACTTTTGTTCCTTCGGAGTAGCGCATTAGCAGTTTGTGTACCTCCTCTGCAAATGTCCCCGCTTTCAGTTTTTCATAACCTCACTGTGGTGCTCCTGCATGTACAGGAACCGTTGGTACAGTGCTGCCGCTGTGTCCTCTGGCAGCGTGTACTTGCAGTGGCCATCTGGTTGGTACAGGCATGCCATCGAGACCGTGTGGGGCTCCATGCCCTTTCTGTGCATGAGCACTGGCCTGATCACCATCTCAAATTTGCCAGACTTGGTAGGTGCAATATCTGTGTGCGGGTTGATCGGGCTAGGATGTATTACTAGCTGTCTCCTGCACTGCTGACCTACAGTGATGTCATACAGTCTATCCTGTGGTAGAGCTGCTGGGGTGTGCGCTGGGCGGCTGGGCGGCTGCTGTTCCGTAGGTGGAGCTGTGTGTCTGTGCTCCTGCTGGCCCCTGGACTGAAGGATGTCTTGCAGTTGTTGCTTTGCAACCGGTTGGCCGTATTTTTCAACCGTTGCAATGGGTTCCTCTGTTGGCTCCCATTGCACCTTGACTAGTTTCAGGTCGTCCGGCAGATAGGTGTTTGTGTATTGATTTGCTGTGCATTCTTGGCAGATATAGGTTTCCAGTGGTGTGCTAGAGGTGCATGGTGCAGTGGGCCTGGGTGCTCTGCCCCTACTGGATGTTCTAGGCAGGCAGTGGCTATGATACATCCTCGCACAGACTGAGCATTGCATTACCTCATCTTCCCCTGCCTCCGCCCTTTGTGTGCAGTGCTCACACGGTTTGTGTATGTGACTATCCTCGTCCTCGGTAGCATTGTGGGCTACGGGCAGGCCTTCCACCCTGTACCCCAGCTCCTGTGCTACCTTGATGAGCCAGGCTGGCTGGGCCCCACTTGCCCACTTGACAATGGCCTGTAGGTGGGTTGCTCCTGCCTTGCGTCTCTTCTTGCCTTTTCCCACGTGCTTGGTGGCACTAGCCAGAGCCACTGTTTCCTCTATCTCGTCGTCCATGTGGGAGTAGAATGTGTATAGCTTCCTCATTTTAGACATGTATGCGCTCATGGTTAGCCTTCCTTCTTGCCTGGCCTGCACTGCCTCCTTGTACTGTGTGTACCCTGTGGCCCTCGTCAGCACCACTTTGTACTGGTCATTTTCATGAGTTCTGATATTTGCCCCTTTCTTTGGTTTGTTGTTGGCCCACAGGAGCTCCACGTGGTTCATCATGATGTCCCTGACACCCTGGGCCTTGGGCTCATTGTGGGCCCTCAAGTTGGACAATATGTGGAGGATGTTCTGTGGTTTTGCGGTCGGGTTGTCCGGCCAGAGGCATGCCAGGGTTTTGAGCACATCAGGATGCATTTTGCGCCTGTGTGGCACGAGGTCGGCAGTAGTGGCTTTACACAGTGCATTATGTGGCTGGCCTGTATTGAGGAAGTATGTCAGCCGGTTCCATGCTCTTCTGTGCTTGGGTTTTACATTCCTCTTCCCTATGAGGTGCTGTAGGCAGCCTGCCGGCAGCACGTGCGTGCGATCCGCTGTTAACATTTCCTCAATATTGTGGACCCCTGCTGCGTGCAGCGTGTGTAAGTCTTGCACCAGTCTGGTATCCCACTTGTCTGGGTCTGGCGTGGCTCCTGCTAGGGTTTTTGCCAGTGCGTTCATGTCTGGCAGGATGTCTTCGTATTCCCCTTGACGCAACAGCGTGGTGTTGCATCTTTTTAATGCCATTAGTTGGCGCATTCTCATGCTATAGTTGAGCGTGTATGGTACATGTTCCGCTGTAAGGGCATCTATGCCATCTTTTTGTAGTTTTAGCAGAGCCCTGGTGATAATTCCCCTTGGTCCCTGATCGTTTAGAGCTCGAGTGAGGTTTTGGTGGCAGATCAGGTGGTACTCCACTTCTAGGGAGTGGCACCCCAGGCCTCCCAGTCCTTTGTCCTGGTGTGCTGCTGCAGTGGACATGCTGGTGGGCAGTTTGAATGCTTGCTTGGTGGCTCTTGTCAGCTGGGTGTCCAGGGTTTTCAGTTCTGCTAATGTGTAGGGAGCCACAGCAAATGTATACGTGATGGCTGGCCGCAGGCAGGTTTCAATGATGCATTGTTTTTGAGCTGCACTGGCGTATGACCAGCGCAGCCGCTGTACTTGCTGCTTTATTTTTTGCACGGTGTGTTTGAGCTGGTGTTTGTAGTTGAGATCCATGGTCAGCTCCACCCCCAGGTGCCTGAATGGTTTTCTGGGGGAGTGATATGTGATGGGTTTGTTCTGTACTTTTATTGTGTTGGTGAGCTGCATTTCTAGCAGAGGTTCATCGTACGGTTTGTGTGGTTGTGTGCCATGCAGGGCGCCTGTCACCGTGGTCTTAGTGTTGTTGACTATGAGCTCTCCCCACTGAGTGTAGTGGCTGAGTTTTAGGGCCTGATGTTTTAGGTTTGTCAGGCCGTCTGGGCCTCCAGTTAGTATGTTTACGTCGTCTGCAAATGTTATGTCACTTATTTGATACTTTGCTTGCACGGCTGGTCCCTCAGGCTTCAGAGCGCCCACCATATAGCCTTTGTTGTCAGCCTTCAGCCAGCGTAGCAGAGGTTCGAGGTACATTATAAATAGGAAGGGTGATAGGCTGTCCCCCTGGATGGTGCCCCTGTTGAAGTGTAGGGGGGGTGTTTGGCCGTGTGGCGTGTGAATTCTGGTAGTGGCGCCTGAATACAGATCCTTTACTACCTCAATGGCGTCCGTGGGGAAGCCCAGGTCATACAGTATCATGAGCAGTTTGTCATGACAGATTGTGTCAAATGCTTCCGTCATATCCGCCTGCAGCAGGTATATATCTTGTCTTGTGAGGTGGGCATCCTCCAGAGCCATAACCATCATTTCAATTTGATGTGTTGTCGTCCGTCTGTTTCTGAAGCCAGCCTGCGAGCTGCTGAGCATGTTACTCCTTTCCGCTCTGTCTGCCATTGCGAATGTCACCATTCTGGTCCACAATTTGTACACTGTGTTTTCCAGGCCGATCCTCCGGTAATATGGTAGTTCAAGGGCCGTGCCTTTATGCTTAAATAACAGTATGGTTGCACTCTCCTTCCATCCATCTGGGGTGAGGCCTGTGGCCCACATTATGCGTATGATGTTGTGTATGGCTTGTTTTCCAGTGTCTGGTAGTGCTTGCAAGATTTCGTTAGGCACTTTGTCAGGTCCTGGTGCTTTGCCTCTGGCCAGGGTTTTGAGGCAGGTGTGGAAGGCTAGTTCATCATCAATGGCGTCATGCAGCCATTCCCTGTGTGCTGATGCTGCATCAGCCAGCAGGCTGGCGTGCGCCTTGAATTTTGATACAGTCTGCCAGGGGTAGTTCCTTGGTGCTTCCTCTAGCAGATATTTACCGTTTTTCATTTTCCCACCTGGCGCCTTGAGCTTTTCCTTATAGTACGTTTCTATGATTTCTAGAATGTGGTTGGCGTCGGTTGTGGTGCCATTGGCTGTTCTCAGCACTCGGAGGGCAGATTTGGGTGTTGCCTGGTGTTTGCCTGTGGCTATTTTATTTCCGAGTGACTGTTTAGCTTCCAGCTGCTGTCTCACCCTATGCACCTTGTCCTGTTCTGAGAGTTTGGTGTGTTCCTTGTTTATTGCCGCCAGCTTATTATTGAGGGTCTCTTGCACAGCCATGAGGGCCCCTTTTTCTGTCAGTTCTGGGTGCTGTTCTAGCTGCTTAGCTACTTGCTCGTCTACCCTACTATGTGCTGCTGTTTGTGGCTTTGTCCGGGGTGCACTGTTGCATGGAGATTGTGCTTGCACTTCCTGTGGTTGCTTGCCCCTGTCGGCTGGACAGTAACCGCAGTTTACCTGCAACTGCTTTCCTTTCAAGGAGGATGCCCCACCGTTTGCGGGCCACATTTCTTGGGTAGTAGTGTTTGGGGCCAGCTGGCCAGGCTGGCACTGTAGCACATGTGGCGAGGGCAAGCGACAGCGACTGCACTAGCTGGTCTGTAAGTTTAGCTCCAAGCTCGTTCACCACCTCCCGTGCTGGCCTCCCACCCAGCTGCTTGAGGGGTTGCGGCTTATCTCCTGATATGGTTTCGAGGTGGTAGGCGCCGTAGCTTAACTGGTTAGAGCACCGGTCTTCGGACTGGGAGGTGCGGGTTCAAATCCCGCCGGTGTCGCCCCCTCGCGGTTAGGAACCAGTGGCGGTAGGCTCATTCCTACTGTGCTAACCGATGAAATGGGGGGCAAAGCGCTAAAAACTGGTACGGGCTATGCTCGGTAGGAAGGCGCGTATGGGGTAGAAGGTAGTTAACGTGATCCACCGAGGTGCACGCACGCTTGACTCCCGCGGGCGCCCCTGAAGGTAAGGCAAAGGGTCGGGCCATAAGCCACCATTCCATAGAGAAATGGTCGGTAGGGCCCAGATGACCCGACTATCCTAGCGGAAAACCGGGCGTGCCGGGTGTTGCTCTTAGAGAGTAACGGCCCTGGATCGCTGATAGTCGCTTCGGCTGCCTTGGCCCATAAACTTACGCACAGAGCCCACCAAAGCACTGTTGCGTAGTTCCTATTCCTATTCGAGGTGGTCCCAGTGGGGCCTGACATCTTGTTCCACAAATTGCGCTGTCAAGGTTGCTAGGTCTGCATACCCATCCTGTTGCTTCTCAGCTAGGGCTAATCTCAGTGCTATGAAGTCATTTTTATTGATTGGTGTCTTTAGTTTGACTTGACTGGGGTCCCCTTGCTGCAGCTGTTCTAGGGGTGGGTGCATGTGTATGCTGTCATAGGGCATGGTGACGGCTAGTATATCGTGATCAGCTCCTGTGCCTGTCATGTCGGTGATGGTTATGGTTGGGTGAATGGATGCCACCTGGGAGGATGGGAAATTGATGTATATATCATCAATTCTGCTGCATGGGTGTGACGCTATGTTTTTTCTGTATGTATGCCGTCGGGCTGTGCCAGGTGTGATTGGCGGGTCTAGGGGGCTGAGGCTCACTTCCTTCAGGAATGCACGGTGCATTGTGTCACATTTCTCTTCCTTCTGAGTGACTAGCCTGTCCTCATATTGAATGGTGGCGTTGAAGTCCCCAGCCACCAATGCCGTGTGGTGGGTGGGCTTGTACTGTGACAGTATTTGGCGACATGTACTGTATATTTTTTGCCTTTCCTCCTGATCTTGCTTTTGTGGGGGACAGTACACTCCCACCACGTGCAGGGGGTTGGATTCAGGGTTGTCAATGGTGACATGCAGCAGGTATCCCTGCATGTCCGTTGGCGTGCGTTGCTGGTGGATGGTTCCCAGTTCACTCATCTTTTTTGATACGGCTATCAACACGCCTGCTTGTGCGTGCATATGGTCAGGGACGGTGCTCTGATAGATATGGTAGTGTTTCTTGATGAGTCTGATCCATGACTGATGGACGGTAGTGGACTTAGCTTTTGTTTCTGTGAGCACCATGATGTCTGGCACTGGGCCAAGCTTGCCTGCAACTATCTCTGCAATGTCTACCCTGCGGGCTTGCAGCCCCCTCACGTTGAGGGGGACAACTGTCATGGTTGTAGGTGGGGCCTCCCCATGCGGGTTCCCTGAGCTAGGCTGTGGGTTGTATTTAGGCGGTGATGTGTCTTCACCTTGGCTGTCCCTTGCTCGCTTTCTTGCAGGTTTAGGCTCTTGGGGTTTGAAAAATGACGTTATTGGTTGTGTATTGGCTGCAGCTTTTTGCAGTTTCGGCTTTGGCTGCGGTTTGGTGGTTGTTGGCTGGTTTGTTGGTGGTTTTGGGGGAGGTTGTTGGGTTGGCAGGGTTGTACGAGAGGCGGCTATGCATTGCGGTGGGTCTTTGGGCTTTTGCTGCGATTGGCGTGCTGGGGGTGCTGGTGATTGTTTAGCCACTGTTGCTTCTGTACCTGCCAGATGTGCTGGTGCCGGCACATGGTTCTGGGGCCTCTGGGGTGTTGGTTGTGCTGTGCTTTTATTGATGCGGCCCTGTGTGTACGCTGGCCGCTTGGTCTGGTTGCAGCTTGTGGCACAGTTCTTGTCACGCCTTGTCGGCGGGTCCTTTGGCAACTAAGGTCTTCTATAGCGATTCGACGTAGGCCGTAGTTGTATAGAAGGCTCAGTTAGTTACCAAGGGAAGGCTTCACACAATAGACGAGGCTACGAGGACTTGAAAGGTCTGATGGAAAGACTTCTTAAGTGAATACTTCTTGTTGAGTGAGGAGAGGCCCCCTCTATTTATAGCCTTGGCGAAAACCTACAACGCCTCCTCAACTGCCTACAATTGGAACATTCTGGACCAAGGAAGCTTCTAGACAATCCTAGAACATACTACTTCCGGAAACATCTACATCCTTCCGGAGACTTCTAGAACTTCGGGAACATCTGGAACCTTCTGGAAACATCCAGAACCTTCTAGAGCCTTCCAGAAACTTCCGGTTCCTTCAACCTTACATCATGCCCCCTCCCCAAGGAGCAACGTCCTCGTTGCTTACCCATCAGCCACGTCGACGCACCTGCCTGCGTGTGCTGCGGGTAACCACCTCCTGCTCTGGGGTTGCATGATGAGAGGCTTCATACTCATCTATCAAGCTCTGCTCAATGTTGCTTGCTGGCTCCCATGAATCATCCTCTGGGCCACAATTGAGCCAACGGATCAAGTACTTGATAATCCAGCGCCGGCCGACTCGCTCACGCCGCTTGTCAAGGAGCTTGTCTACCAGCCACTGGTCGTCATCAGGGTACACGAGCACGGGTGCAGAGAGTCCTTTGTGGTCAGGGAACTGCGCATCTTCCTTCCATGGCCGGAGTAAGCTGATGTGGAATACAGGGTGAATCTTGAGAGAAGCAGGAAGCTTCAGCTTGTAGGCCACCGGATTGATGACCTTCTCCGCCGTGAAGGGGCCAATGAAGCGAGCTGCGAGCTTCTTGCTCATCGTGGATGGTAAATTGAGGTTGATTGTGGACAGCTTCACCTTGTCTCCGACTTGGAACAGGTAGTGTTGTCGCTCCTTGTTGGCTGCGCGCGCTTGGCGCTCATGGGACTCCAGAAGCTTGGCCTTGGCATGCTCAATTGCGTCCGTCATTTCCTGAGCACGCATCTGCGCTGCTGGCACGATCACATCTGCCAAATCAATAGGTGAGGACACATTCTGACCATGCGCCAAATAGAAAGGCGTGTAGCCCGTAGAAGGACTGACTGAATCATTGATAGCAAACTCCGCCAAATCTAGGTAATCATCCCAATCATCCTGGCGAGGTGAAACAAAGTGGCGTAACACCTCTTCCAAGGTGCGATTCGCACGCTCACTCTGGCCATCAGTCTGCAGGTGAAAAGCTGTAGAAAACCGCAGCTCAGTGCCAAGAGCTTTGAACAATGCCTGCCAAAAGTGGCTCAGAAACCGCCGATCCCTGTCAGAGATAATGACACGAGGCAAACCATGGTGCTTATACCATGTACGCACAAATACGTTGGCGATCGCCTCCGCTCCTGCAGTCTTGGTGGTGGGTGCAAAGTGGACCATCTTGGTCAGGCGATCCACAAAGGTCACCACCGCATCATGCCCCTCCTTGGTAACAGGCAGATCTGTGATCAAATCCATGGTAATCTGCTCCCATTTTGCCGTAGGCACAGGTAAAGGCTGCAGAAGACCAGAGGTCGCTGCATCACAGGCTTATTGCGCTGGCATGAAGGACATGCCACAACATAAGAATAGACAGAACGGCTCATGTGCGGCCACCAAAATCTCCTGGCCACACGTTGCAGGGTCTTGGTGTGGCCAAGATGTCCTGCACTTGGACAGTCATGGAACTCGGCAATAATGCGCTTCCTGAGCTCGGGAATTGCTGGGATAGCCACGCGATCCTGGAAGTACCACAACCCATCATGCATCCACAGACCTGGCATCACGTCATCATAGTAGTGATCCTTCTCATATCCAGCCTGAATCTCCTCTTTCAAGTTGCTAGGCACAGATGCCGTAGCAAGCTCAATTGAGGCGAGATCCGGGCGCCGTGACAGAGGATCTGACAAATTCTTAGCTCCCTCCTTGTAAGCAATCTCCGTACCACTGTAGTACGACTCGATCCACTGACTCCACTTGGCCTGTCGTCGAGAAAGATCATGCTTCTTGTTGAACCAAGTATGATTCAGGTGATCAGAGTTGACCTTGAAGGGAACTCCTTCCAGATAGCAACGCCACTGCTGTAGAGCGTAGTAGATTGCAAGCATCTCCCGATCTCCAGTGGGGTAGTTGCGCTCTGTTGGCGAGAGCTTCCGTGACAGATAAGCCACGGGTTGCAAGCCCTTGCCCTGATTTTGAAGTAGTACCGCTCCAAGCGCAAACTTGGAGGCGTCGGTGTAGACCTCATAAGGCAAGCTCGGATCAGGCGTCACCAGTACAGGTGCGGACACCAATGCCTTCTTGAGCTCGTCGAAGGCCCGACCTTCTACATCATCCCGCCAGTGCCACTTGATGCTCTCCTTGGTGAGCTCCGTCAACGGGTACGCCTTTTGAGCATAGTGCTGAATGAAGCGCCGGTAGTAACCAGTCAAACCGAGAAAACCTCGCACTTCACGCACAGTGCCAGGTGTCGGCCACTCCGTAACCGCTGCCACCTTCTTGGGATCTGGCTTAATGCCGTCGGCACTGACGACATGTCCCAAGAAATCGATTTCGCTGAGCCCAAATGCACATTTGTCAAGCCCCACATAAAGCTGATTCTCCCTCAAAACCGCGAGTACCTTAGCCACGTGCTCCAAATGCTCCTCAGGTGTTTTGGAAAAGATCAAGATGTCATCCAAGTACACCTGTCACGCCTTGTCGGCGGGTCCTTTGGCAACTAAGGTCTTCTATAGCGATTCGACGTAGGCCGTAGTTGTATAGAAGGCTCAATTAGTTACCAAGGGAAGGCTTCACACAATAGACGAGGCTACGAGGACTTGAAAGGTCTGATGGAAAGACTTCTTAAGTGAATACTTCTTGTTGAGTGAGGAGAGGCCCCCTCTATTTATAGCCTTGGCGAAAACCTACAACGCCTCCTCAACTGCCTACAATTGGAACATTCTGGACCAAGGAAGCTTCTAGACAATCCTAGAACATACTACTTCCGGAAACATCTACATCCTTCCGGAGACTTCTAGAACTTCGGGAACATCTGGAACCTTCTGGAAACATCCAGAAACTTCCGGTTCCTTCAACCTTACATCATGCCCCCTCCCCAAGGAGCAACGTCCTCGTTGCTTACCCATCAGCCACGTCGACGCACTTGCCTGCGTGTGCTGCGGGTAGCCACCTCCTGCTCTGGGGTCGCATGATGAGAGGCTTCATACTCATCTATTAAGCTCTGCTCAATGTTGCTTGCTGGCTCCCATGAATCATCCTCTGGGCCACAATTGAGCCAACGGACCAAGTACTTGATAATCCAGCGCCGGCCGACTCGCTCACGCCGCTTGTCAAGGAGCTTGTCTACCAGCCACTGGTCGTCATCAGGGTACACGAGCACGGGTGCAGAGTGTCCTTTGTGGTCAGGGAACTGCGCATCTTCCTTCCATGGCCGGAGTAAGCTGATGTGGAATACAGGGTGAATCTTGAGAGAAGCAGGAAGCTTCAGCTTGTAGGCCACCGGATTGATGACCTTCTCCACCGTGAAGGGGCCAATGAAGCGAGCTGCGAGCTTCTTGCTCATCGTGGATGGTAAATTGAGGTTGATTGTGGACAGCTTCACCTTGTCTCCGACTTGGAACAGGTAGTGTTGTCGCTCCTTGTTGGCTGCGCGCGCTTGGCGCTCATGGGACTCCCGAAGCTTGGCCTTGGCATGCTCAATTGCGTCCGTCATTTCCTGAGCACGCATCTGCGCTGCTGGCACGATCACATCTGCCAAATCAATAGGTGAGGACACATTCTGACCATACGCCAAATAGAAAGGCGTGTAGCCCGTAGAAGGACTGACTGAATCATTGATAGCAAACTCCGCCAAATCTAGGTAATCGTCCCAATCATCCTGGCGAGGTGAAACAAAGTGGCGTAACACCTCTTCCAAGGTGCGGTTCGCACGCTCACTCTGGCCATCAGTCTGCGGGTGAAAAGCTGTAGAAAACCGCAGCTCAGTGCCAAGAGCTTTGAACAATGCCTGCCAAAAGTGGCTCAGAAACCGCCGATCCCTGTCAGAGATAATGACACGAGGCAAACCATGGTGCTTATACCATGTACGCACAAATACGTTGGCGATCGCCTCCGCTCCTGCAGTCTTAGTGGTGGGTGCAAAGTGGACCATCTTGGTCAGGCGATCCACAAAGGTCACCACCGCATCATGCCCCTCCTTGGTAACAGGCAGATCTGTGATCAAATCCATGGTAATCTGCTCCCATTTTGCCGTAGGCACAGGTAAAGGCTGCAGAAGACCAAGAGGTCGCTGCATCACAGGCTTATTGCGCTGACATGAAGGACATGCCACAACATAAGAATAGACAGAACGGCTCATGTGCGGCCACCAAAATCTCCTGGCCACACGTTGCAGGGTCTTGGTGTGGCCAAGATGTCCTGCACTTGGACAGTCATGGCACTCGGCAATAATGCGCTTCCTGAGCTCGGGAATTGCTGGGATAGCCACGCGATCCTGGAAGTACCACAACCCATCATGCATCCACAGACCTGGCATCACGTCATCATAGTAGTGATCCTTCTCATATCCAGCCTGAATCTCCTCTTTCAAGTTGCTAGGCACAGATGCCGTAGCAAGCTCAATTGAGGCGAGATCCGGGCGCCGTGACAGAGGATCTGACAAATTCTTAGCTCCCTCCTTGTAAGCAATCTCCGTACCACTGTAGTACGACTCGATCCACTGACTCCACTTGGCCTGTCGTCGAGAAAGATCATGCTTCTTGTTGAACCAAGTATGATTCAGGTGATCAGAGTTGACCTTGAAGGGAACTCCTTCCAGATAGCAACGCCACTGCTGTAGAGCGTAGTAGATTGCAAGCATCTCCCGATCTCCAGTGGGGTAGTTGCGCTCTGTTGGCGAGAGCTTCCGTGAAAGATAAGCCACGGGTTGCAAGCCCTTACCCTGATTTTGAAGTAGTACCGCTCCAAGCGCAAACTTGGAGGCGTCGGTGTAGACCTCATAAGGCAAGCTCGGATCAGGCGTCACCAGTACAGGTGCGGACACCAATGCCTTCTTGAGCTCGTCGAAGGCCCGACCTTCTACATCATCCCGCCAGTGCCACTTGATGCTCTCCTTGGTGAGCTCCGTCAACGGGTACGCCTTTTGAGCATAGTGCTGAATGAAGCGCCGGTAGTAACCAGTCAAACCGAGAAAACCTCGCACTTCACGCACAGTGCCAGGTGTCGGCCACTCCGTAACCGCTGCCACCTTCTTGGGATCTGGCTTAATGCCGTCGGCACTGACGACATGTCCCAAGAAGTCGATTTCGCTGAGCCCAAATGCACATTTGTCAAGCCCCACATAAAGCTGATTCTCCCTCAAAACCGCGAGCATCTTAGCCACGTGCTCCAAATGCTCCTCAGATGTCTTGGAAAAGATCAAGATGTCATCCAAGTACACCACCACGAACTTATCAAGATATGGCTGCAAAATCTTATTCATCAAATGCTGAAAAGTTGCGGGTGCGTTGGTCAACCCAAATGGCATAACCTTCCACTCAAAGTGACCATAACGCGTCCGGAACGCGGTTTTTGGCACATCTTGCTCAGCAATGCGGATCTGCCAATAGCCACTTTGAAGATCAAGCTTGCTGAATATCGTCGCCCCATGAAGCTGATCCATCAGCTCGTCAATGCGAGGCAAAGGATAGCGGTTTTTCACCGTTATCTTG
>CADDIJ020001492.1:0-37924 GCA_902809745.2 Tetradesmus lagerheimii | reverse complement strand
GGCGGTAGGCTCATTCCTACTGTGCTAACCGATGAAATGGGGGGCAAAGCGCTAAAAACTGGTACGGGCTATGCTCGGTAGGAAGGCGCGTATGGGGTAGAAGGTAGTTAACGTGATCCACCGAGGTGCACGCACGCTTGACTCCCACGGGCGCCCCTGAAGGTAAGGCAAAGGTCGGGCCATAAGCCACCATTCCATAGAGAAATGGTTGGTAGGGCCCAGATGACCCGACTATCCTAGCGGAACACCGGGCGTGCCGGGGGTTGCTCTTAGAGAGTAACGGCCCTGGATCGCTGACAGTCGCTTCGGCTGCCTTGGCCCATAAACTTACGCACAGAGCCCACCAAAGCACTGTTGCGTAGTTCCTATTCCTATTCCTATTCCTATGCTGTTGTCAGTTTGAGGGTGACACTGTCACCCGCAAGTTGCGGGGTGTGCAACTTCTTGATCCATCCACATGTGATGAAGCCGTGACACTTTGAACATCAACGGACCAGCGGCTGGTGTCCTGGTCGCATTTTTGGTGCTCCGGCACCGAATGCTGCCGCAGTCTTGCACGGCTGGCGCACTGACCACAGCAGCTGCCAGATGCTGCAGAGTCTGCAGATACTGATGCTTTTGGGAGGGGAAAGGGACGGGAGTCCATATCATATGCATCTAATTGAATGAGTGTAACAAGTGTTTTCGCTACCCGGTTGCTCAGATGGAAGTGGAGGCAGCGGCAGTGCTGTCAGGATTGCATGAATGCATGCCATGCAGGCAACCAAGGTGCCGTGGGCGCCACTTCCAGCTTTCAGTGAAAAGGTTTTGCATCTCACGTAATTGCAAACATACTACTAGTAGTGCCAACGGTTGGCAGCTGGTGCAGCTGGTGCAGCTGTTATGCCACTCGATTAAATTCCAATCGGGTATTCTGATGATGGTGAGCTGGTGCAGCTGATAGCAACCGGGGTCGGAGGAGAAAGCCACAGCCCATGAACCACAATGGTTACAAGCCGCTGCTGTCGATCAAGTTGGCAACAGTTTCTCTTGAAGAGTCACCCTGTTTGCATCTAGAATGCTGCTGCTTTGTCAGCAGAGGCCGCCTCTGCTCTGCCAGTGGCTCATGATTATCCTCAGGGCCAGCATGCCAGTGGCATAGGACCGTCCCGTGCAAGTTGCACGTGTTACCTGCAAGCCTATAACACTGGCATCGTGGCAGCCTGGCAGAGAGGCTGTGCGGTTGCTCTGCTGCTGCTGTGTGTTTGCAGCAGCGCCAGCAGCAGCCGCTGCGGCAGCCTGGCCCAGGCTGGCGATCAGCCCCCAACAAGTTGGCTAGTGCAGAAGAGGGCTGCTTGTCTCCGTGCCAGCAAACCCAGCTGCAGCAACAGCAGCGATGACAGCACCAGCAGCAGCAGCATCTTCACTCCATTGGCCCGGCTGACTGGGGCAGGTCAGGGCTGCTTGCTTCTATGCCTGCAGCACTGACAGCAGCAGCAACCCCGCAGCCGGCAATCTGGCTGTGAGAATGCAGCAGCACTCCTGGCTATGGCAGGGGAGAACATCCTCTGCTAGACACTTCTAGACAGTGCTGGTAACATGATACCCCCAATGCCTGCTAGACACTCCTAGACAGTGCTGGTAACATGATACCCCCAATGCCTGCTAGACACTCCTAGACAGTGCTGGTAACATTACACCCCCAATGCCTGCTAGAAGCTGCTGCCACGACTGCGGCCAGAATGGTGTCAGCAGGCCTGCCGCCAGCATCAATGAGTGTCCCCAATGATTATAGCACGGCCAGAGAAAGTGCCTGGGCAGACGGGGAAGGTAGAAGGTTGCAGCTAATAGCAGCGTGGCAACAGTCTGCCAGCCGCCGCCCATTGAAAGGATCTGCAGGCAGGACAGCAAGTGCATAATTTGTGTTCGTTCAGCCAGGGTAAACGGCTGTGTTTGACCACAATCAGGATGCAACTGTGCGTCGGCACCTGCACGGTTGAACGTACAGGTTGGAAGGCCTGCGCGTGCCATGACAATGCCTGTTGGCCGGTGGTTGTTCTGACTGTTGATACGACCATACGAGCCGTGCACAATGTGGATAGGGTTCTGGCACATGTGCACAAACGCCTAGCACAGTGCACTGGCACCTGCGGGTGTTGACTGTGAAAACACCACGTGTAGCTCATTTACTCATTCATCGTGCTGCAGCGACCCCAGCCAACAGCCCACCAATGCATTGAATTGCACCACAATCCCAGTCACTGGCAGTTACACTGCATCTGCTGCAACTGCTCGATCGAAAGCCCGTCACTGCACCCACCGTGATGTACCAGCGTGGCCGCCAGAACTGCCCCAGTATTACAGGCCACAGCACGCATCGCCAGACCCAACCCACCGCCACATTCACGCGCAGCAGCCGGATCAGCCGCCACAGCAAGCCATAGGACAGCCAGCACTGCAGCAGCTTGAGCAGTGTAGCTGGCAAGCTGTGACTGCGGTTCAATGCGTTCACGTATGCAGCATATGCTGAGCGGACCCTGGGGTTTGCTGCTGGTGAGGATAGTATGTGGTAGACCACACCTTGTGTCATAGCGTAACCCTGGGGCACGGCATTGCAGTGCAGAGGAAGTTGCAACAGCTGGATTGCAGCACTCAGTGTAAGAGCCAGCAGATGGCGAGCGTGGCGTAACAACACAATGTGTGGCATGGGATGATATGACAGTGCATGACAGCTGCATAAACGATACCAAACAATGGGCTGCAACGCAACATGCACACTCGCGCCCATCATCACGGCATAGGCATGGCCAACAGCTCCTTGAAAAGCTGCAGCAGCAAACCCGCAGCAGCGCAGCCGCAGTGACAAATGCGCTGCGGCATGTGCCATAATCCTCATCCATACAAAGCACACACCTTCCCTGCATCCACCTCCTTACTGCAGCAACCTGCAGCACCACTAAAAAGTGTTTATGTCCTTATGTATTCAATATAACCATAGGCATGGCCAACAGCTCCTTGACAACCTGGTCGCCACAGCAGAGCAGCTACAGCGATGCTATGCGCCATGCGCCTCAAAGTTTATTTGTACATAGCAGACACCGCTTTTCGCTACATCTGTCCCCTTGCTGCAGCAACCGGCAGACCCGCACCGCTCACCAGCATATATGCAATTGCTGACACCGACGTCGCCAGGCACAGCAGCAGCGACAGCAGCACCACACCGCTCACCAGCAAATATGCATTCGCTGACACCGAAACCACCAGCGACAGCAGCACCGCCACAGTCCTGATCGTCAGTGGCAGCAGATCCTCTGGCTCGTCCTCTGGGGGAGGGCTGTGTGGATTCAGGATCCACAGCATGCTGCGGGCTGCACCTGAGGCCCCTGAATCAACCACAAAGTCAGCTGCTGCTGCATATGGCTTTGGCCATGAGCTCCTGGGTCCTGACAGCAGGTGTCCTGCTGAAAAGTCAAGCTGCACAACTGGTACATCAGCAGAGCGGGGAGCCACGGAGATGTTACTGTTGAGGAAGATGGCCGCAGGCTGCTGCTGCTGCTGCTGGTGCTGCCCTCGTAGTTGCGCGTCTCTGCTGCTGCTGCTGCTGCTTTGTGGAGAGGCGCTAGCGGAAGCCGATTGTGCTGCTGCTGGCGGCGCTATGCTGCTGTCCACTGCCAGCGTGACTGTGAGTGTCGGCGGCTGCTTCTTGCTGCTGAACTTGACGCTCTCTGCCTCATCCCTGATGCAGAAGGGCAGGAACAGCTGCAGCAGGTAGCGGCCCGGCACTGACACACTGACGCTGCTGATGGTGCTGATGGTGCAGCGCACTTCAACGTCATTGCCGCAAGACACACCTGCAGCAAGAATCATACGTAGCAGCTTGTTGTGGGCTTTGCAATTCAGAGACATAAACCAGTTCCGAGCAGCAAGCGCTTGGTGCTGCCCTCAAGCAAACTTTTGCTGCTGCTGCTGCTGCTGCTGCTGCTGCTGGTGGATGTGTGTGGCTGTGCCACCAGTGTGCTTCGATTTACTTGAACAATCACCTGGCAGCTTCACCGTTAGCAGTGCCTTGGTGCCTGTGCTGCTGATGCTACCTCGCTGCACCTGCTGCACTACTGTCAGCTCGTGCTCCGGCTCCTGCAGCCCGTTTTGTGTTGGTGCGGAAATCTTATCTTCTCTCAGTTGTGGGTTGAATCACCCTACTGAGCCGCGCATAAGGCTGGGATTTCAAAACAAGCAGGCCGGGCAAGGCTCGTATGGACAGGAGATAGTGTTGTATGCACTAGCGAAACCATCACCGGGGTTGTAGGACTACTGTATTGTGAGCCGCCGTAGGTGGCAAGATTGCCCAGGCGGCGATTCGTCAGTGAAGCCATTGCCGGTCAGTGAAGCTTCACTGACAAACACTCGGTTATAACACTCGGTTACTGGGGTGACTGGTGCCATGTCACTGCCCCGACGTTTGGGCATGCTCGATCCAGCGAGCTCCCACAAAACATTTAATCAGCTATTTATAAAGCTGTACGACATCTGGGGACCGTCTTCTCACCACTCTTGTCACCCGTCAGCGAAGGTGGTCAGTAATCAGTGTCACCACTCTTTTCACCCGTCAGTGAAGGTGGTCAGTGAGAGCTACCGCCATTTGCATATAGCGAGCTCTGAACCGGCACCATACACACCAGCACAAAGCGCCGCTTTGTTGTAAGAGTAACAGCAGCACCCAAGCAGCAAGGCATGCAGTCATCATCATCATCATGTTACCCATTTAGCCATAGCATCAATGCCATCGGCCCCGCGCCCCTCAGGAGCGGAAGAAAGAGGGAGCACTGCTCCAAGGCATGCAGTGTTGTTGTGCGGCACAACAGTGTGAATTTGTAAAAACCATCGGTTTTGTTGCAACAACTGATTCAAGTGTAGCCGATGCACCATTCCAGGTTTCACAATTCAATGGCATGCATGACGTGTGCGCATTCATGGGGGTTCAACCAAGGACGGTTCTACTCTGCGCTCAAACTCATAGGGGGGCCCAGTACTTTTGGTGTTTACTTCACAACCTGCAAACAGTTGGGTGCAACACCTGAAGCCGTGCATGCCCTTGAAGAGTCGACAGCTCACAACCAAACATATTGGCTCTAAGAGGACACAAAATGTCGTACCACCAGCGCGCCAGTGGCAGTCTGCTGGCCTTTGGCAGAGCAGGGACCCACTGTGCCTACAACAACTGCTCTCATTGAAGTCTCCCTCGCTGCACCAACAGTTGCTGCTGCAGTCAGTAGTCGCCATGGTCAGCGCTGCTGCTGCTGTGTTGTGCAGGCTGGCGAGACAGCAGCTGCACAATTGCCTAGTAGTACCAGGAGGTTGAAAACATGGGGGTCCCACTGCACGCACAGCAGCAACCACACATTCACATTATCAGGGCTGGTTCAAACGCTGCAGTGCATGCATTCACAAACATTGCTGTGCAAATTCGCATGCTACAGGCTTCCACAGACGTGGTACTCTTGAGTGCAATCCTATTATCTACTCTTTAATGCAATACTGTTCATAAAACAAGATTGTGATGATCACCTGGTGTCACCGCGCCAGTGCGTCACTCGCCTGCTGCTCAAGGGGCTGCTTGGGAGCCAGATGTCCTCTGCTGTCCTGCTGCTCGGATGGCCTATTGTGTCAAGGTGCTGCTGCTGCTGCAGCAGAGCTGCATTTACCCTCAGATGAACATGTGCTTGTGCTGCTGCTGCTGCACCGTGCTGCTGCTGCTGCAAGTATGCAAGAATCGTGTCCTCTCATCAACAGTCATGTTGATGGACGCGGCCCAAAGCTGCTGCTGCTGCTGCTGCCATGCTCAGTAGCAATGCAACGCAGCAGGGTTGGGCAAGACGCGTCTGTCGTGGCAAACCCCGGCACTGCCACTGGTGCTGCTGCTACTGCAATCCGTACCACGTTTCATGCTGTTGTTATTGCCACTGCGCTGCTGGACACAAACCTGTGCCCCAAACCTGCTCTGTGCCGCCGCTGACGCCCCATGCTGCTGCTGGCAACAATGCGCCATGCTGCATGCTGCATGCTGTTGCTACTGCTCAACCCGCACGGGTTCACCAAAATTCACCTTCAGTTGTTCTAACGTGTACCCCCGGTAAGCTGTGAACCAACATGTGAACAGACCCAGAACCGCAAATGCCAGCCAACGCTGCCACCAAAGCCCCCAGAATGGCGCCATGCAGCCTATGGAAAGCAGTAACGCCTCCTCATAGGTGATGCGGGCTCCCAGGACGTAAGGCTGCAGGTGTGGCAGGCAGAAGATGCCTGACATTGCCAAGCAGGCAACTGTTGGCCATCCTCCAAGCATGAGTAGGATCTGCGGGGAGTTCAAAATAAAGAGACAGAGGGGGAGATGTTACTTGAGAGGCTTGCAGCGGTTTAGGTTATGCTGGGCTGCACGGGATCGCAGGAGAATGCTGGGTCATCTTGCCACATACTCAATGCAGTTGAATCAATGTCTCTGTTTCATAGGCTCTGGCCTTGGCTTGTGGGCTTGGGCTCACCACTTGTAAGCCACTCCACAGGTGGTTTGAGAGTGGCTCCTGTTTCAAGCCTACATCTTGCTAGACATTGAGTCCGTGCATCTGATTTGTTAACAAGGCAGCTGCAATGCACAACAGACAAGGGCAGCGTGCTCTGCTCTGAAACAGGCGCCTCACCATATACTGCACAGAAAAGTACTTCTCCACCTTGAGATACGCGGGGGTGTCTTGGGGGGTTGTGTTGCGCGGCACCGTTAACAGGCCGGTGAGGGTCACAACGACGTACCTTAACGGCACCTGCAACCGCACAACAAACAGCGCATTGCAACCGACGATGTCAGCGAATCTAAACATCGGACAGCATGTATTGCCTGGCAGCTGTACTTCATTGAAGTGCTACAACCCTAGAGCAATGCTGTAATACCTCTCTCTGCACTGTACTACCTCTCTCTGCAGCAGCAATCCAGTCAACAGCCAACCAACACAATGGATTACAGCACACTGCCAGTGCATGCACACTCTATATTAAGTACTTCACTGCACCCACTGTCACAGTGTGATGTACCAACGTGGCCGTCAGAGCTAACCTAGTATGTGTGATGCAGCAGGCATGCAACAGTGTAACGTCGATTGAAGCACGCCCAACAAACTATATTTGCCAAGAGCAGCACACTGCACCCACCGTGATGTACCAACGTGGCTGCCAGAACTGGCCCAGCAGCACCGGCCACAGCACGCAGCGCCACACCCAACCCGCTGCCGCAGCGATGCGCCAGATCCACCCCCCTGCCAGCCACCAAACGCAGCTGTATGTCACAGAGATCACGGCAAGCCGCAGCAGTGTCGCTGGCGTGCTGCTGTCTTCGTTGAGTGCACGCGCAAACGCCACATACTTTGGCAGCAGCTGGCTGCGGGCGCTGCCATAGGACAGCAGGTAGTACACGGTCGTCTGAGGGGTGCTGTAGCCCTGCAGCAGCAGCAGCAGCAGCACCAGTGAACCAGCAGGTGGTTGCAGTGCTGTGGCAGCAGCAGCACAAGCACATGTTGATCTGCGGGTAGCTGTAGCTCTGCAGCAGCAGCAGCAGCAGCAGCACAACCACATGTTCATCTGCAGCTGCAGTGCGGTAGCAGCAGCAGCACACGCACATGTTCATCTGACGGTACCTGCAGTTCTGCAGCAGCAGCAGAGCAGCAGCACAGCGCAGCAGAGCTATGACACCTGCATCATGGTTGCTTGCTGCTGGTGCACAGTTTCTTTGCCTCAACTGTACCACGTTGCTGTTACTTTGCCATTATCTGAGCCCAAATGCCAGCAGTGGAACACCGCTTGCAGCCACAAAGCTACAGTCAGCTGTACTGGGGCCGGTGGCGTTGATGCTATGGCTTGAGTGGGTGTATTGTTGTTGTTGATGATGATGATGATGATGATGATGATGATGATGATGATGATGACGAGTCAGCTGTATTGCCAGATAGTTGCAGCACCAAGCACCGCCACGCACCCATGTGTACAGCGAATCCATCAAGCCCAAAAGCAGCGCCAGCAGCCCGGTCAGCAGCCCGAGTGCCACAGTACGCAGCGTCAGCGGCAGCAGCAGAGGAGTATCATACTGCTGCTGGACGCTGTGTGGCAGCAGCCGTCAGGTTATGCTGTTGACCTCATGGCCCCATGTGGCATCCAACCAGTCACAGGCACCACTGAATGGACTCGGAAACTTGCGGTTTGCATGCATCTGGTCATTGAAGCCATTGAAGCCAAACAGATTGCGCGCAGCAGGGTAGTTTTCAGGAGTCAAGGCGAAGAGGCTGCTCCAGATACTGCTGCTGCTGTGTTGGGTACTTGGCTGCTGCTGCTGCTGCTGGCGCCGCTGCGGGCGCAGTCGCCTCCGCACACCATTGCTGCTGAGAGAATCAGCAGCAGCAGTGCTCTGCGGCGGTGCTGATGGTGCTGCTGCTGGCGGTGCTATGCTGCTGTCCACTGCCAGCGTGACTGTGAGCGTTGGTGGCTCCCTCTTGCTGCTGAACTTGACGCTCTCTGCCTCATCCTTGATGCAGAAGGGCAGGAACAGCTGCAGCAGGTAGCGGCCCGGCACTGACACCTGATGGTGCAGCGCACCTCAACGTCATTGCCGCAAGACACACCTGCAGCACAGTGAGACACATATGATTCAAGCATGGCAAAAGCACGGGAGGGTGATAAGGAAACAAGCAGGGAGCGGCGTCACCCGCGCTCGACTGTTACTGCTGTTACTGCTGCTGGCATTTCAGTCGAGCTTGAGCTCTCCTGTGGTGCATAAACTTGTGCTTTAAACTCTACTTGAAACAATGTAACACGCACCTGGCAGCTTCACCGTTAGCAGCGCCTTGGAGCCTGTGCTGCTGATGCTGCCTCGCTGCACCTGCTGCACTACTGTCAGCTCGTGATCCGGCTCTTGCAGCGCGGCCTCTGCTGCTCCGGGCATTGAGAAATTAAGCTTTAAGAAACCCGAGAACGGGCAATGGCAGCAACAGGCTCTGGATGAGCCCTGCGAGCCACAGAAGGTGCCAAGCCGTGCGAAACCTCCTGCACTCAATGTCCTTGAATTATTTTATTTTTGATATGAAGTCACGGTCGCGGCTTTGTAGGCTGAACGGTGGCGGCTTCTCGTGATCACGAGATGCGGTAGTGTCACCCGGAAGTTGGATGACACCGATACCAGGAGGGTTTTGCAAGGGTGCAAACGCAGCCGAGACACACCGCAGACCGCATATCATTGGCGGAATGCATCACAACCGCTCCCGGATCATCATGCCAGCAAGCATTGTAAGCTAGCTGCCACCATACTCTGCAGACCTCAGCTGCTTGGTGTCCAATGCTGTATAGTGTGGGGTGTCGTCGGAATTCCATGGGCATAGCACATGCAGGGCATAGTAAAAGCCTCATAGACTCGCAAGCGACGATTTAAAACAACCAGCAGCGTGAACGGGGACCGCCTGGCTGCTTGTGTTGACCGCTGTGCCACCCAGCTCGCTGCAGCTGCAGCAGGCCCTTCCTGCGGCTGTCTAGACTCTACCCCACGCAGACGCATGCCGATCCAGCAAAACCCCTAACAACACTCAGAACTCAACTGTGGAGCAGCTGTGTACAACATGTCACGCGTGTCCTGCTATGACGCGGCGCTGCTCCTGTCTACCAGCTCGTACAAGTCGTGCCGCTTCTGCTGCACCAGCGGCAGGTTTGTGCGCCGCTCCTTCACCTGCAGCAGCACCAGGACAGAAACACAGTAAGGTATCCGCCCGAACACCAAAACGCTGCAGTGCCAGCAACCAATGCTAGCATAGAACTTCTACCGTTGAACGGGACAGCAGCTGTCCTCGTGTTGCGTTGCGTCAACACAACACTTGGAGCACAAACAAACTTTTGGAGTCGAATTGTTCGCCGGGCGCATCTATGCATGCTTAACACCAGACACTACTTGTGTCCGCGCACACCCAATTTCATCATGTGCCACTTAACTTGTTACTGCTTGTCACAAAACCTGCATACCTGCGCAAAGTCCAGCTCTGCATACACCGTTGTTGGCTCGTGTTCACACGTTGCCAGCACCTCTGCAAATGGTCCCACCACTGTTGAGTGGCCCCAAGCTTGGTATCCTGCATCTGGGTTGCGTGCTGGCGAGCATGTGATGACGAAGCATTGGTTATCTACTGCACGCGCGCGAGCTAGCAGCTCCCAGTGCAGAGGGCCGGTCACAGTGTTGAACGCGCCTGCAAGGCAGCACAAGGACACATGGCAGGAATATGTCAGCTGGGGAGTAGCAAGGAGAGCTGCAGCACACCAGAGAGCAGTAGCATGTGTTTGTTCGAGTTCCGTGATGCAGGGCATGTGATGACAAAGCATTTGTTGTCCACTGCACGCGCACGCTCTACCAGCTGCTCATGCGCAACAGGCGCAGCTTCAACTGGGTAGACCAGCACTTGCACGCCCAGCTTTGCGTACAGCATTGCCAGCTCAGGGAAGCGGATGTCATAACTCGGCATCTGTACAGTTCTTCGGTGCTCAAGTCACAGGGAGCTTGCTGGAAAGGTTTCGTGCTACATCTGCTACACAGCACAAGACAGCAGCTGCAGAAGTATACTAAACACTCATAAACAGAGCTTCAGTACCAGACATCATGTCTGATTCACCTGGGTACACCAGCACCTGCACGCCGCGCGTTGCATACAGCATTGCCAGCTCAGGGAAACGTATGTCGTAGCAGATGCCCACCCCCAGGCGGCCTGCTGCTGTGTCAACCACTGTGGGTGTTTCTCCTGGCGTGAGAGTGAGGGACTCCTTGAACGTCATTTTGCCTGGTATGTCGATGTCAAAGAGATGCACCTTCCTGCGGCATTGACAGGAAATCGTCACAGCATGTCATTGACTGTTGCAGCTAGTCCAGTATGTTGGTGTCAAACAGGTGCACCTCGCTGCAGGGCAACGGTTGGGTAATGGGTGGCAGCAGAGGGCTTGAGCCTGAGCGGGACGACAGTGAGAGCGTCTCCTTGAACGTCATCTTGCCTGGTATGTCAATGTCAGTCAAGTGCACCTTCCTGCCGCAATCGGAGATGAAGGTGACAGGAGGTTGAAACAAAATGCCGTTGAATGGTGCAGCGCCGTCACCTCGCGCAGTATGTTGGTGTCAGACAAGGGTTCCTGCATGCGGGGCAAAAGCCGGGTGATGAGTGGCAGTAGAGTGCTTGAGGCCTGAGCAACGTGTGAGAGTGAGGGAATCCTTGAACGTCATCTTGCCGGGTATGTCGATGTCATAGAGAGAGAACCTTCCTGTGGCATTTCGAGATAGAGGTGACAGGAGATTGTCACAGCAGTGTTGTCAAGAGCAGCTCGCGCTGTTGCCTCGCCTAGTGCGTCAGTGTCAGACAAGTGCACCTGCGTGCGGGGCAACAGCTGGGTAGTGGGTGGCAGTAGAGGGCTTGAGGCCTGAGCATTGTGTGAGTAAGAGCCTCCTTGATCCCAGCCAGAGTACAACCCACCTATGCTTTGCCAGCAGCTTCCCGGTGTGGTCAAACACACAGCACGTGTTGTAAAGCTTGCCATCGCTGCGCTCAGGAACTGAACCCCCCACCAGCGTAACGTCTGCTGCCTTTGCTGCTGCTGACAGCATGTCTGTTGAAGGGCTAGGCCCGTTGTCGATGTCTTCGGCGTAGGTTGGGAAGCTGTCGTTGCTGTAGGGGCAGTTCCACATCTCTGGCAGCACCACAAGCTTTGCTCCGCTGCGGGCTGCATCCTGCACGTGCAGTACAGTACACACACAGCAGCATCTTGTTGAGTTTAGTTTGCCACTGAAAGGGGCACTTCCACACCTTGTAAAGCACAACGCCGTGAGAAGCTTGGCCCCAATGAGAGTTGCGTCCTGCAGTTGCAATACCAACGGCAGCCGCAATGCACGGTAGCAGCACGGCTGTACGCACGTCATGTCTTCAAAAGGGGCGATTGCACATCCCGAAAAGCACGATTAGGTTGGCCCTTCAAGTGTCACATACACACGGCAGCAGCACAGCTGTACAAACATCAAGCCACTGGAAGGAGCAGCCCCACATCTCTGGCAGCAGGACCCACTGGGCTCCCCTGCAGGCTGCATCCTGCAAGGAGCAGTGAAAGAACAGGCGGGGTGCTCCACTGCTGCTACTGCTGGTGCTGCTGGCTTGGACCTGTGGCTGATGCTTTCAAGCTGGTTCCTGACAGCATTGACCCCACCAGGCACAAAGGGTTGCTACGCCACCTGCTGCTGCTGCTATAGCGCTGAGCGCTGCAAGATTACAGTTGTGTCTAAATAGCTGCAGCCAAAACACAAGTGGACGCGCATGTATGCTGCTTGCCTGCTGCGTACACCATGTAGGGCTGGCCAGAGGCAGACCAGCAGCAGTATACTGACCATGCACTGACCTCAATAGCTGCCTTTGCAGTGGCAATGTTCTGCTCCTTGTCTGCCGTTACATGCAGCTGGCATAGTGCAACTTTGACCTGCAGGAAGTGAGCAAACGAAAGTAGTGGTTTATGAGCTGCGCATAGGCACAGTGCAGCTGTCCTTGCTGCAGTGACGTTGCGTGCAGCAGACGCAAGTGCATTGGAGATTGTGACACTGATAGAAGGCCAAAACACTGTTGAGCTGCGGCATGATGCAATAAGTCCATACTGCACAGATGAGTGGGCGTCCTGTTGCTACTGCTGCTACCACCACTGCTGCTGTACTGCTGCTGTGTGTCTGACCTTGCCGGGATCTGCTGCCTCCGCCATGGCTTGCGTGCACAAAGTGTTAGTCCTGCTGTTCCTTGAGCAAAGTAGCCTAGGCAAGGTCGATCTGAAACAAGATGGAGCCCGGTGTGCGAGCCCAGCAAGCATCTAGCAGACGTGGGGCTTGGATGGTACGATTTCCGCTGGCTTTCGCGTGTCAAGGCCGTTGAACGTATACGCAAGGGATTGAAACTCACGCACTTGCGGATCGTGCCGTATTATCTTCTGCTCGTCGTTGGATGGAACTAACAGAACCCTCAGGTCTTCAATCCAAGGTGATGTTTGGCTGGCCCTACATCTGACATTGCACTGCGTACACCGACATTGCGCTGTGTTAGCCATCACCTGAACTTTGAAATCCCCTCACGCTGTCTTGCTTTTTTCTTTGTGCTCAAGACAGGCATGCAGGCCTGCCAAGCTGGCCAGCTGCTGTGCCAAACCTGGCTTGCCACCTCTGCATACTGCTGCGAGCAAAGGCAGTCGCATGCTCTGTATAGCATTGCGCACAACAGTGTATCCACCTTGTCAAAGGGAAGATCATGTTGCAAAGCACACGTTGACAAGACAAGACGCCATCAGCCAGCGCCAGGGAGACCAGATGTCATGCCAGCTGTGCACAGCGCTGCCTGCCTGATGCTCAACAAATGCTGCCAGCGGTGAGGCTGTTCCAGCACTGCTGCTGCTGCCACACTCAAACAGCTGCTTCCAGGTCAATGATACCAGAAACCAGGTTCAACCAGTTGTCGCTGCACACCCTGTGTCGCAGCAGCGGCTGCCAACACTGCAATGATGCAACATGTGCTGCCAGCTGACCCTCACCCACAGCACCTCTCGCAGCACCTCTCCCTGGTGTGCAGCACGCACGACCACCTCTCGGCAGTTCCTGCAGCTGACATTGGTGCTGCTTCTGCTTCTGTGCGGCTGTCACATCCCTACCACTTCACACCCCCAAGCACTGCCACCGCAGCAGCTGCTGCTGCTTCCACTGCTGCCGCTGCTGTTCACTGCCCGCCACAGTTGGTTTCCGCCCCTGCCGGACCATGATACGCCGCCACAGCATCAAGATCTGCAGCAGCTGCCGCCACACTCGCTGCTGCTGCTGCTGCTGCTGCTCAGCGCCTGTCCCTCCTGTCATAGTCCCGTCCCCTGCTGTCCCGGCCATCATAGTCGCGCCTGCTGTCCCTGCTGTCCCGGCCGCCAGACCTGCAGCAGCAGCAGCAGCAGCAGGGGAACATAAGCATCATATCAGCATGCAAGCGTACGCACTGTGATGTACACACTGCTATCAGCATGTTACCAGCTTACACGCAGCATACACATCCATTACTGCTCCAGCGCTCTTGATTATCCCCTCGTAAAACCAGCAAACCTGGTGCAACGGCACACAAGCAAACCTCAGCACACAAACATAACAACAGCTGTAGATCTGTCCTTACCTGCCCCTCTCGTCTCTGCCACCATCCCTGCTGCCATAGCCGCTGCAGCCGCCGCGCCTATCCCTGCCAACAGCAAACCAGCACTCACAACAAGCACACAGCAACGCCAGGAACTTCGGGCCCAGCCAACGCAAGCAAACGAGAGCATACCATGCCCAAGACACAGCAGCCGCATCCGAAACAGAACGTCTCAGCTCACCTGCCCCTGTCGTCTCGGCCACAATCCCTGCCATAGCCGCTGCCGCCGTCGCGCCTGTGTCTGTCACCGGTGGGGCTGCGCTCACAACTAGCATACATCCCAACACAGACACCGCCTTGACGAAGCAGCAGCGCATATACGCATGCAAAAAAGAACATCTTATCTCACCTGCCCCTCTCGTCTCTGCCACCATCCCTGTTGCCATAGCCGCTGCCGCCGCCGCGCCTATCCCTGTCACCGGTGGGGCTGCGGTCACAGCAAGCACACACAGCAACACCAGCAACATCCAACCCGGGCATAAGCATACTCGGCCCAAAACAAAACGGCTATTGAAGCAGCAGCTGCAAGCCACAGACAAAGCATCCCGTCTCACCTGCCCCTGTCGTCCCTGCCACTATCCCTGCCGCCGCCGCGCCTATCCCTGTCACCAGTGGGGCTGCGCTCACGCTCGCGGCCCTCACAACAAACACACAGCAACGCCAGCAACTTCGGGCCCAGCCGAGGCAAGCAGACGAGAGCATACCACGCCCAAGACACACCGTCTGAAAGAAGCAGCAGCCGCTTCCGAAACAGAATATCCCAGCTCACCTGCTCCTGTCGTCTCGGCCACTATCCCTGCCACCGCCGCGCCTATCCCTGTCCCCGGTGGGGCTGCGCTCACAACAAGCATACATCCCAACACAGACACCGCCTTGACGAAGCAGCAGCCGCATACACGCACTTCAAAGGGAGCATCTTATCTCACCTGCCCCTCTCGTCTCTGCCACCATCCCTGCTGCCATAGCCACTGCCGCAGCCGCGCCTATCCCTGTCACCAGTGGGGCTGCGCTCGCAACAAGCACACAGCAACACCAGCAACATCCAACCCAGGCATAAGCATATTCCGCCCAAAGACACGGCTATTGAAGCAGCAGTTGCAAGCCAAAGACAAGACCGCCCGTCTCACCTGCCCCTCTCATCTCTGCCACCATCCCTGCCATAGCCGCTGCCGTCGCCACGCCTATCCCTGTCACCGGTGGGGCTGCGCTCACAACAACCACACAGCAAGCCAGCACTCACAACAAGAACACAGCAATGCCAGCAACTTTTGGCCCAGCCAACGCAAGCAAAAGAGGGCTTGTCGCACCCAACACAGACACCCTCTTGACAAAGCAGCATCCACATGCCACAGCTACAAACAGATAAAAACAGTCAATGTCCTCACCTGCCCCTGTCGTCCCTGCCACTATCCCTGCCACCGCCGCGCCTATCCCTGTCCCCGGTGGGGCTGCGCTCACGCTCGCGGCCCTGCCGGCTGCCACCAGCTCCCCTGCTGTAGTCTGGTTCCTCCCGATCGGATGGCGGCGCTGGGCCGCCACGCTCCTGCAGAGTTACAAACAAGGCAGCAATGGCAGCAGAGGCAGCAGAGGTAGAATTGGTGAGCGTGGCCAGGAGGGGTGCCTGCGCCCCTGCTGTAGTCGGGCTCATCCCTATCAGCTGGCTGCGGCGCACCGCCACGCTCCTGCAGAGATACAAACAAGGCGGCAAAGGCAGCAGAGCAGCGCAACAAAGTCAAGTTGGCGAGCGCGGCCCTGCCGGCTGCCGCCAGCTCCCCTGCTGTAGTCTGGCTCGTCCCTATCGGCTGGCTGCGGCGCACGGCCACGCTCCTGCAGAGACAAGGCAGCAGTGACAGGCAGGAATGTTGGCTAACAGCACAGCAATTGCAGACCAACGAGGCCCTGCTGTAGTCTGGCTTGCATTGGTCGGCCGGCTGCGCCGCGCGGCCGCGCTCCTGCAACAACAGCAGTGGCCAGGCAGGAAAATGTTCAGATGCGGAACAACTTATTGCAGGGCCAGGTGAGGGGCTCGGGGCCGATGGCGTTGATGCTATGGCTTAATGGGTAACATGATGATGATGATGATGATGATGATGATGCAGGGCCAGGTGACCCGCCAGCGCCCCTGCTGTAGTCTGGCTCGTCCCTATCAGCAGGCTGCGGCGCACCGCCACGCTCCTGCAGAGACAGTAGTGAGGCAACAGAGCAGCGCAGCCAAAGTCAAGTTATTGTTCGCGGCCCTGCCTGCTGCCGCTTACGCCCCTGCTGTAGTCCAGCTCGTCACGATCAGCTGGCTGCGGCGCACCGCCACGCTCCTGCAGAGACACAACCAATGCAGCAGAGGCCAAACAGAGCAGTGCAGCAAAAGTGAAGTTGGTGAGCGTGACCAGGAGGTGTGCCTGCGCCCCCTGCTGCAGTCTGGCTCATCCCAAACGGCTGGCTGCTGCTGCGCACCGCCACGCTCCTGCAGAGATACAAACAAGGCAACAGAGACCGACAGAGCAGGGCAACCAAAGTTCAAGTTGGTGAGCGCTGCCAGGAGGTGCGCCAGCCCCCCTGCTGTGATCAGGCTTGTCCTACAAGCTGGCTGCTGCTGCACACCGAGACGCTGTTGCAGAGCCACGAACACGGCAGCAGCGGCAAACAGACGAGAGCTACCAAAGCACCACAGCACACAGACAACACACATCATCAAACCATCTTTTCGCCATCTCTCCAGCCATGGTGCCAGGTTGAGCAAAGGCAGCCACGTTGCACCATGCTAGCCGCAACCAACACACTGTCCACGCACACAGTCCATCAGCGCGCAAACCATAACAGTCAAAAAGGACAAGTAACAGCCTCACCGCCTCTGATGGCGCCAGGTTGCCGCTGCCGTAGAGGCGTGCCAGCGCAGCCGCCTCGCGTGCGCGCCTGTCCTCCTCGTTGCTGCTCTTGCTGCGCTTGGGGCGGCCCCAGTCGTCATACCTGCAGCAGCAGCAGCAGCAACGACATTTACTACCAGTGCACGAAAACAAGAGAACAAGACGGTCATTGCCGCTGCTGTTGCCGCGTTTGAGGGGGCGGCAATCCTCGTACCTGCAGCAGCAGCAGCAGACAGCAGCCGCAGGAGCAGCACAAACTAGAGATGATACTACCAGTGCATGAAAGCAGCGTGCACGCCTGTCCTCCTCGTTGCTGCTCTTGCTGCGCTTGGGGCGGCGCCAGTCGTCATACCTGCGGCAGCAGCAGCAGCAGCAAGGGAAGTTCCGGTCATACTACCAGTGCACAAACCAAGAGAGCAAGCTGCCCTGGTTGTACTGCTGCCGCGCCTTTCCCACCTTGCAGCATGCACCACACTCAGAGACCAACCCACCTACAAACACAAAGCTTCTTTTACGTCAGCGTACTCACTCGTCATTGTCACCACCGTCCTGCTTGTACTGCTGCCACTCCTCTTCCAACTCTGCAGCATGCACTACACTCAACAACAAACATACCCACATAGTTCTATGGCAGCACACTCACTCGTCGTTGACCGCACACGGTAACATGCATCAAACAAGCAAGCAGCGCACTCACTCGTTGTTGTCGCCGCCGCCCTGCTTGTACTGCTGTCGCCGCCGCCTGCTCTCCTCCAACTCAGTCTCATCAAGCTCCTTGAAACCCCCGCCCTGCCCCTCGCGCCGCGTGTCCACAGTGCCCGGCTTGGGCGTGTTGCACTGATTGCACTGGCTGCGCTTCGCCCAGTTCATGTTGCCGCAGCTGCTGCAGGCCCAGTCGCCAGGCGCAAACATGCCGGGTGGGCCCTGCGGTGCTGCAGTAACACGCGGCTTGCCGTCACCTGCAGCAGCACCTGCTGCTGCTGCTGCTGCAGGAGGAGCGCCGTAGTCAGCAGCAGGAGGAGGAGCATAACCCCCGCCACCGCCGCCGCCGCCACCGCCGCCGCCTGTGGCTTCGGCCTTGCTCATTTGGCACTTTTGGCAGGCGTCTCGGAAGGCGAAGTTGTTGTTGCCGCAGCGCGGGCAATCCCAGTCGCCCGGCTTGCCGCCACCACGCCCGCCACCACCACCGCCCTGGTAACCGCCTGTGCCACCAGCACACAGCAGCAAGCAGGCAGCCGGTATGAGCAAAAGTGCATTCCAGCAGACAGCACAGCAGCCAGTTTGGGGCAGGACTTGCGGTTGCTGCAGCACGGGCAATCCCAGTCGCCCGGTCTGCCGCCAGAGAACCCACCACCACGGCCACCGCCACCACCGCCCTGGTGACCGCCTGTGTGCCAAGAGCACACCAGAACACAGCAGCAAGCAGGCAGGCTAGCTGAGCAAACGTCTGCGGCATCAAGAGGAGCTACACTGATTGTGATACCCGCTGCCGCCACCCTGGTAGCCACCTGGGTGCCAAAACAGAGCAGCAAGCAGGCAGCTGGTCTCAGCAAACAAGCAGTTAAGCCAAACGCACAGCAGACAGCGTAGGGCAAGGGTTGTGGTTGCTGCAGCGCGGGCATCCCAGTCGCCTGGTTTGCCACCAGACAACCCACCACCACCGCCCTGGTAACCGCCTGTGCCACCAGCACACAGCAGCAAGCAGGCAGGCAGACTGAGCGAACGTATGCAGCATCACAAAGGGAGGCTCACTGAAGTTTGATACGCGTTCCAACGCATCGCACGTCAGTTGCTTACCTGTGCACCAACACAGCAGCAAGCAGGCAGCTGGTTTCAGCAGAGCTGGTTTCAGCAGACGTGCATTCTAGCAAACAGCACAGCAGAGAGTGCAGAGCATAAGTTGTAATTCCGCAGCGCAGGCACGCCCAGTCTTCCCGCTTAGCCCGCAGCATGCTTTCGACGACTGCCTACCTCCACTGATCACTGCCGCTGCCACCCTAACCACAACCCATTGCAAAGCATTGCAATGTTCAGCTCTGCTTACCTCCGCCGCCGCCGCCACCGCCGCCCCCGCCATCAGACGGCTTTGGCGCCTGGCACTTGTTGCAGCTCGTCCTGCGAGCAAAGTTCATGTTGCCACACGAGCCGCAGCTCCAGTCACCAGCTGGCGCACCGCCACCGCCACCCCTGCCACCACCACCACCAAACTGCCCCGGTGGAGGTGCTGAGTTGTAACTGTCGCCAAATGCACCGCCGCCACGATCACCCCCGCGATCGTAACCGCCACCGCCGCCACCGCCACCGCCGCGATCATAACCGCCGCCGCCACCACCACCGCCGTAACCGCCGCCACCACCGCCGTAACCGCCACCACCGCCGCCGTAACCGCCGCCGCCACCCCTGCCACCGAATCCTGCGGGGCCTGCTGCTTTTCGCTCAGACAAGCTGACTGTGAGCATGGACCCTGCAAGCACAACAACAGGTAAGCTGCGAGGCATGAAGCACTGCCGGCTGGCTATGGAAGCAGGCTAGGGAATGCAGCAGCTGTGTGCAGGCAAGGATTGATGTGTGCAACATACCAAGGGCAAGCATGCACAGTTGCTGAAGCACCAGAGTGCTCCTAGATTCCCTGCTCTGACAGTCTGCTCGTGCCGCTGCTGCTGCTGCTGCCTTCAGAATCTAGCTAGTGTGAACACATCTTAAGTCATGCATCCAGCAAGTGATCACAGTGATGTGATGAAGAAACAACAGCACGCTCTTGCTCCTGCCCAACAGCAGCAGCAGTAGCAAGGGCAGCAGCAGCCACTACTGCTTTGCTGCTGCAGGGCACAGCAAGTCCACTGCCACGTACGCAAGGCATCAACACAAATGTTGACTGACCTTTCCATTCCTTGTTGTTAAACCACTCCACTGCCGAGGCAGCGGAGAAAGGGTCCTCATAGCTTACTGTGCCATCGCCCTTGAGCCCGCCAGTAGCCTGAAGAACGTGGGAAAGAAACCGAACGTCCCATGAAACTGTTCGTATCCTAGATCAACGCAACCGAGCACTGACATGGCTTGGATGTCCCGCGTGTTGCTGCTGCTGCTGCCTATGGAACGCAATCTATCCAAACGCAAGTCACCTTGTCCCGATAAAGCCATATCTTCTTGGTACGTGTTTTCTTGTCTAGTTTGATGACACCAATCGATCCAAAATACTCCTCAACATCCCGCTCTGAGATGCCTCCGGGCAACCCGGAGACATACACCGTGTCGGTGTGCGGAATCTCAAAGTCTGCCGCATTCATGGTTCATGCGTGGGCTCAGTTGCAGCAGGCGCACCATGATCAGGCCTATGCCAGGCTCCTGGCAGTTGAAC
Organism: Tetradesmus lagerheimii; assembly: GCA_902809745.2. Lineage (NCBI taxonomy): Eukaryota > Viridiplantae > Chlorophyta > Chlorophyceae > Sphaeropleales > Scenedesmaceae > Tetradesmus > Tetradesmus lagerheimii. The sequence goes on along the minus strand of CADDIJ020001492.1, from coordinate 17,480 downwards.
CGACCTGTTATTGACCAGGCACCAGCGACTTTGCACCCCCGAAGAGGGCTCAGACATATCATATCAGTTAACTTGGGCACGAAGCAATCTCTTGCTGAGTCTCAGTCACCCTTGTTGCCTGACCAGCTGGGATCTTGCACATCGCTCAAACACCGCACACCAGGCCGGCACACGCCCATTGCTGCTGATACTCCGAATTCGAACATTCCGTATATAATCGAAACGATTAGCAATGCTGGCTGCGCACAGCCAGGGCACGCTGCCCCGCGGTGTCAAGCCCTTCACCCATGCCAGGCAATGTACAGTGCAGCCAGCTACAGCACACAAGAGGAAGCAGGCAGCAGTGCAGTGCGCTGCCGCACAGTCAGGTAACGCATCTGGCTGCAGCTGGCGTGCAATCAGCCTGGACATACGCTCTCACCAGCAGTAGTAGTTGTTGTGGAGCTACTGCTGCTGCTCTGGGGTGATGTGTCCATGCGCATGCGGCTGCTTCACCATACTGTGTTCTGTTGCTTGCAGATGCATCTAGCAGCAGCGATGCAAGCAGCAGCAGGCGCCAGGCACTGGTAGCAGCAGCGGGTGCTGCTCTGGTGCCAGTGGCAGCATCTCTGCTGCCCCAGCTAGCAGTTGCTGGACCGGCTGCAGCCTCAGCTGCTGTCGTTGAGGCAGCATCCGCGGTAGGTGCATGCTTAGCGGCACAAGTAGCAGCAGCAGTGAGGCTTGAGCACACACACTGCCCTGCACGCCCACGCCTGTGTTGCTGGCATGCACAAAATCAAGCAGCTACTGCTGTAGCATCGGCGCAGATTGTGTTTGTAGCACTGCATGTATCGAGGAATTGTGCGACAGTGCAGCTTTACTTACAATATGCGCCTGGAGTGCTAACGGACGCAGTTGCAGACAGCAGTATGCCGCCTGCTCAGCAGCAGGTTGTGTATGCATGGAATGTCCTGGATCACATGGCACTGCAGCCGTAACTACCTGCATATAATGCAGCACATTTGCATGAATACGCGGCAACAGCAGTGCATGAACCCTTGCTTGTCAAACAGCAGCACACCCGAATCTTTTGCATCCCTGCTCTATGCAACACCATCGCTAACACACATGCATGGCTTTTATCTTTTTATAAACTCTTGTCATGTGACACATGCTGCAGGGTTTCAAGTCGCTGTATGACCCGACGCTGGCGTACAAGTTCATGTACCCGGTGCAGGGTGCCTCGGGAGAGCAGCTGACGATGACGCTCACACGACCCCCTGAGAAGGTACAAGCAGGCTCTGCTGTTGACCTGCTTCCGTTGCCATGCTCAGAAACAGTGTATGCGAGGTTTACAAGCAGACGTGCACCTGTGTCACCGCAGCCACAGCCATGCATTGCATGGCTACAGCTAGCGCACCTCCTGATGCATGCATGCAGATGGAAAAGTGCCAGAAGAAAGCAGGCCTGCATTAACCAGCTGATCGTTGCTGTTTGGGTCTGCAAACCATTGACGAGTGCGTGCTTGTCTGACCATCTGCCGCACAAGCATATACCCACTCCTGCATCCCGCGTCTGCGCCTGCCGCCTGCATGTGCCCTGCAAACGATCTAACCCCCAATTTCCAACACGCAGTACTCCAGCGCCGCGCCGCTGTCAGCAGACGCGCGTCAGCGCATCGTGGGCGAGCTGTTTGACCTGCGCAAGTTATTGTCAGCCACAGCTGATCGTTGATGTTTGGGTCTGCAGACTATTGACAATTGCTTGCATTACTGACCATCTGCCGCTGCCGCCTGCACGTTTTTTGCAAACAATCTCTTGCCAATTTGCAATACGCAGTACTCCAGCGCAGCGCCGCTGTCAGCAGATGCACTCAATCCTGCATCTTGCGTCCGCCGCTGCCGCTGCCGCTGCCGCTGCCGCCTGCATGTATTTGCCATTCTTACCATTCCCAACACGCAGTACTCCAGCGCTGCGCCGCTGTCAGCGGACGCGCGTCAGCGCATCGTGGGCGAGCTGTTTGACCTGCGCAAGTGTGTGTCAACCACACCTGATCGTTGATGTGTGGGCCTGCAGTCTATTGCAGACTATTGACGAGTGCATGCACTCACCATCTGCGCATCCATATACTCAGTTTACCTGGCGCCTGCCGCTGCCGCCTGCATGTTTCCTGCAAACTACCCTGCCAATACAATTCCAACAAGCAGTACTCCAGCGCAGCCCCCTTATCAGCAGACGCGCGTTAGCGCATCGTGGGCGAGCTGTTTGACCTGCGCAAGTTTGTGACAACCACAGCTGACCATTGATGTTTGGGTCTGCAGACCATTGACGGGTGCATGCATTACTGACCATCTGCTGCACATCCATACACACTCTCCTGCATCCTGCATCCTGCGCCTGCCGCTGCCGCCTGCATGTGTCCTGCAAACAATCCTGCCAATTTCCAACAAGCAGCACTCCAGCGCTGCGCCGCTGTCAGCAGATGCACTCAATCTTGCATCTTGCGTCTGCCGCTGCCGCCTGCATGTATTTGCCATTCTTACCTTTCCCGACACGCAGTACTTCAGCGCTGCGCCGCTGTCAGCAGACGCACATCCATATACACACTCCTTGCATCTGCGCCTGCCGCCTGCTTGTGTCCTGCAAACTTGCCCACAAGCAGTACTCTAGCGCGGCCCTGCTGTCGGCAGACGCGCGCCAGCGTATCGTCGGCGAGCTGTTTGACCTGTGCAAGTTTGTGTCAACCACAGCTGATCGTTGATGTTTGGGTCTGCCGACCATCGACGAGTGCACGCATTACTAAGCATCTGCTGCATATCCATCTACTCCACTCCTGCATTCTGTGTCTGCTGCTGCCGCCTGCACGTTTCCTGCAAACAAAATCCCCCTTTGCAACACCTGCAGTACTCCAGCGCGGCCCCCTTATCAGCAGACGCGCGTCAGCGCATCGTGGGCGAGTTGTTTGACCTGCGCAAGTTTGTGACGGCTTCTGTTACTGTTGGGCCTGCCAGCGGCGTGCTCAAGGACCTGCCGCAGAAGCAGTGGAAGCCGCGTGAGGTGGCACTGACTGTGCTCGTTGACAGGTGGGCGTACCATTGCTTTATACCAGGGTGCTTGGACCCACATCTACTCTCTTTCAGTAGCACCACATTCTCCTTTTCCTGTTTTTTTGTGTGAGGTTGCACTTACCGTGCTGGTGGACAGGTGGGTGTTGCATAACACTTGTTGGCTACAGCTAATTGCGGTTTGAAGAATTTGAATTGTTTGTTGTGTTTTGCCCGTGTCACACATCAAAGTGCTTGTGTCTCGCACCCTGAGAGACATTGCGCAGGAGCCAGTGGATGCGCGCATCATCGAGGTGGCACTTGAGCTCTGCACGCGCACAGCCGTGCACGCTGCGTCTGCCCAACAAGGCGTGTCTGCGTGCTGCATCTGCCTGCGCAGTTCCACTGCGCGCCTGTCCAGCGGCCAGCGCACTGCGTTGAATGACGTGGTAGAGGCACACTGCTTTTGCAAACGGCGCGTCTGTTGTATGTTCATTTCTGTGCAGGTCCACCGCACGCCTATCCAGCGGCCAGCGCACTGCGCTGAATGATGTTGTAGAGGCACATTGCGTTTGCTGATTGTACTGCTTCTGCTGGTCTGTTGTATGTTCAATTCTGTGCAGGTCCACTGCGCGCCTATCCAGCGGCCAGCGTACTGCGCTGAACGATGTGGTAGAAGCGCGCACAGAGGAGCGCAACGGGCAGACCTACTTCGTGTACGAGCACACCTCACAAGTAAGAGCAGCTGTTAGGGCGGTGTTTGGTTGTTTGACCATCTGTTGACTGCACCTATGCTGCTGCACCATGCGCTTCCTGCTGCAAGCAACTTGCAGAACTGCACTCGTCCACAATGTTTCCAGTGCATATAGCATGCATTTGTTGCCTCTGTAGCGGTTCATGCTGGATTTGCTTCCTCTTCGCGCACGTGCTGCTTTTCGATCAGCTTTCGCTGCTACCCACCCAACCTGCACGTGTGTTATGCATGTCTCCTCCTCCATGCAGGGCTCTCCCACAGTAGCAAACCCCAAGGCAGAGACCTACCGCCATGCCTTGGCAGTGACCACCACACGCCCCGGCCTGGATGGCAAGCCCTACCTGTACACGCTCAACATGTCGTGCCCTCAGGTGAGCTGGTCAAACAATGACTATGCGGCATAGTCTGTGCTACTGCATTGTTGAGGCTGGACTAGACAATGCGGAATGTGCATAGAGCGCGTTGGGAGTAGAGTCTGGCCAATCGTGTCTTCAAGTGAGCAGCCTGTGCCGCGTAAAACCCCAGTGGGGTGTGCAGAAAGCCCTCTCTTTGTGGGGCACTCGCTGCTGTGTTGCTGACGTCAGCAGGGGCGCCAACATCTGGCCTTTGGTCATCACCACTGTGAGCAGTTGTTGATCATCAGCGTGATCAGCATGAAGGTTGAGTTCATGGGCACTCAAGGTCAACACTGCTGCTGAGGCTGCTGCTGGGTTGCTGCTGCTGTTGCTGCTTTTGCTGCTGCTGCTGCAGTCCATGTGGGCTGACTTGGCGGACGGCTTCAAGACAGCAGTCGACAGCTTCACACTGGTGGACACAACAAACGCGTACATCCCACCGGACCAGAACCCTTGGTAAGCGGGGTGGCTTGAGTTTGTAGTCTTCTTCTCACCTCACTTCAAGACGCCATGATATGTGCAAGTGGTGTCGGTTTTGCTGATGTGTGTATTTGTTCTGTACAGCATTGCATCTGTTTGAACTAGAACAAACGTGCTACTGGCTTGCATGTGTGCTTGTAATCGCTGCGTCCAAACATACGTAATGTTGGCCGCGTGACTGCGCGTGCAAGTCTAGCACTGCACTGCTGATTACAGAAGCTGCTCATTTGCTATGATGCAATGTGTGCGCTGTTGTGACTGAGTTATTGCTGCCTTGCTGCTCTCGCAGGCTGTTCTTCTGAGCTGTTTCGCGCTAGTACTGGCATGCTGCGAACATGGATGCTGAGGGTGGTAGGGTGCTGTGGACCGTGGGGCCCTGCGCATATCACTGCGTGAGCAGTGCCAAGGCAAGTATAGAGTGAGCAGCCGTGTCGCAGCAGCGCCGCAGATGTTGTCACCACCGGCTGTTTGGGAGGCCGGCAACAGTCTGCAGTGTTTCCCACACCGTTACGTGGAGTGCGCAGCAACAAAGTTGCACTAGTACTGGCCAGAGCAGCACCTGACACTGCTGCACATGCCAAAAGTGTGCAGCGTTGTGAATATAATGAGCAGTTGCTTTCTGTGCAAGTGCTTTGTAACGAATTATCGGTGGCATGGAGGTGTTCATCGTTTGCCCTCGGCTGGTGTGAACATCTTGGTTGGAACTGTGGCGGTTGGACTTTTGGCGGTCTAGCTCAGCGGCAGACACCAGCTCAATGCAAAAATCGTCATATTGCGATATTTCTGTTATATATTGGTGGTTTATCAGCCATCCATGGCGATAGACAGTCAGGTTTAAGACTTGAAATTCGAGTTCAAGCGAAAGACGCGACCGAGACTATTCAAACTCCTCACAGACCGCTGCTCTGTACTTTAGGTACTACCATACCCGCCTGCAATCATTCAGCAGCAGTGCTAGCGGCATTAGGAATGGGCTGTTGACCCCCGCCTTAGCTGTGCGTCTACAGTTGTGCCCGCAGCGTGCTAGCTTAGCGCAGAATGGACTCGATCGTAGACTACATGCCTATGGACTGCTGCCAAGCCACGCTGAGCAACAGCGCGTTCAGCACTCAGGATGGCTGGAGGCAAGGCCTGGCCAACAGCACTCAGGAGGACACCGCAGAGCCTATGAGCTCCCACCAGGTACGACTGATGGCCTATTCTACTGGTTCAGATCCAGCACCGTGCATGCAAGGTGGACAGTGCGCAGAATAGGCCTGTCGAGCAGCAACTGGCGCCCTTGCTCAGGCACGGTCTTGCAGGCCAACCTCAGGCGTGTTTGCCTGGACAGTAGCGATTTCAAGCATTCAAGGAGGTCGTTCAAGTGGTCAACAGGCCCTGCGAACATGCTCGCGCCCCCGCTTTGGCGTCAAAGCTTTGACCCGGCCTATTTGCTCTCGCAGGGCCCCCTGCACTGGCCGGCCGGCCCCGACAAGGATTGTATGCATGCCAGCGCAAGTGATGTGCACGATGATGCGACCTGCAGCAGCCGAAGCATCAAGCAGTGCAAGCAGCAGCACCAGCAGCACCCACAGCAGCAACTGGCTGATCAGCCCTCGCTGGATGTATCTACAGCCAGCTGCTGTGACACGATATATATTGCAAGCCAGAGAGACTCGGGTGTGGCAGATCAGGATGTGCGCAGCCTGCAGTGGCAGCAGCTACCCAATAAGGAGCGCGACCCTGCTATGCGAGCAGCGCAGCAGCAGGAGGAATTGATGGAGATGATCAGGTGCGCTATTGTCCACAAAGCCACTTAGGACTACAGACGCTTGCAGGAAGCAATGACTGCCGCCAATCTACTTGTCTGTTATCAGATTGAAGAGCTGGTCTCACTGTGCACTGGCCGACGTACCCATGTGGGCAGCCCTTGCAGTCAGCCGCTAGCTGTGCACCCTGCCCCAAGCAACACGTTCAATTGCTTACCTGTTGTAATCGTGTCTGTTATGCTCTGCAGGAACGAGCTTGTGCTTGAGCAGGAGCTAGCGGCCCCCTGCGGCTTCCTGGAGCAGCTGGGTGTGCCAGGGGAGCACATCACACCACAGATGCGCATGATCGTGTGCAGCTGGCTGTCAGAGGTGGCTTGCGAGTTCAACATGCAGCAGGAGACGCTGTTCCTGTCAGTGGCGCTTATGGACCGCTTCATGAGCGGCACCAAGGTGTGTGTACAGCCGCAGCAGCTGCAGTAGCAACAGGTGCAAGACCTGCGCCTGTGTCTGCAGCATGTAATGATTACATGCCAGGCCATGCCCAGCATGCAGCAGCACGCTGCAGCAACAGCGCGTCACTAGTCTGCTCATGCATTTGCTAATGCCGTCTGTTGCTGCTGCTGCCTGCAGGGTATCCCACGCACAGTGCTGCAGCTGGTTGCTGTCGGGTGCATGCTGCTGGCATCCAAGCAAGATGAGGTGCGCAGCAAAGGCAATCAACAAGCAAGAGCACCGGTGAAGTGTAGCACCTGCGCCAGTCTGCTGCGACAGGTAACATGCGCAACAGCAGCAATTGTAATGGGGTTTGGTGTATGCTTGCTGGTTGCTTGCACCGTCTGCCTCGTTTCTCTGCGTCCAGCAACTGACCAGCTCTGTGCAACCGTTCTGCTGTGCTGTGCTTACAGGTGGTGCACCCATCCGTGGAAGAGCTGACTGACATCGCAGCCAACTGCTTCCAGGTGCGCAATACTGCCAGCAGCAACTCCATCTCCAAACATCCTCACCCGCTGGTCTGCAACAGCCCTGCGCAAGTATACCTCGCCCGTTTGATGCCACTAGCAGCATGACACCTTCCAGTTTCTGCAAATGCGTGGCAGACCCGAGCTCAATCATCCTGCAGTCACTTACACCCCTCATGCTGCTCGCGTCGCTGCACCGCACCCTCCTCTTCCATCCCTGCAGGTGCAGGATCTGCTGCGCATGGAGCGTGTGCTGCTGGATGGCCTCTCCTGGCGCATCAAGACCCCAACCACCTACACCTTCCTGCACCTGTTCACCCAGACCACCGCAGTGCTACGGGCAGCTGCTGCAGCAGCAGCCGCTGCTGCACAGGCTGTCGCGCCACCCGGCTGCAGCCAGCAGCACGCTCAGCAGCAGCAGCCGTCCTCACCTGCCGCATCCACCGAGCCCATGCAGGGCAGCGTGGTGGCCAAGGCTGCGTACCTGACTGAGCTGGCTCTGCTGGATTACAGCTGCCTCGCGTTCAAGCCCAGCAAGCTCGCTGCGGCGGCGCTGCTGCTGGCGCAGAGCTGGTCTGAGCAGGGCTCGGCTGCGCGGGAGATGCAGCACGTATCAGGTGCGTGGCTGGGATGGTGCTGGCGTGCGTGTGCTTGTGTAAAGTGTAGGGTATGTAGGGCTTGTGGGTGTACCTATGATTGGCTGTGCGCATGACACGCGGCAGAACCACTTACCAATAGCGCCGACATCATTGCACTTGACCCCGTTTGGCGCCCTCTCTTACCCGTTTTTGTGCTGTTGCCTGTGTTGTTGTCTGCAGGCTGCTGCCTGGGCGACCTGCAGGAGGTCATGGCCCGCCTGCTGCACCTGCACACTAGTGCATGTGGCGCCCCTTCTTACCCATTTTCTGCTGTTCCCTATGTTGTTGTCTGCAGGCTACTGCCTGGGCGACCTGCAGGAGGTCACGGCCCGCCTGCTGCACCTGCACCAGTGCGCAACTGCCTCAGCATCCTCTGAGGCGCTGGCCCCTTCTCACCCATTTTCTGCTGTTCCCTGTGTTGCTGTGTGCAGGCTACTGCCTGGGCAACCTGCAGGAGGTCATGGCCCGCCTGCTGCACCTGCACCAGTGCGCAACTGCCTCAGCATCCTCTGAGGCGCTGGCCCCATCTCACCCATTTTCTGCTGTTCCCTGTGTTGCTGTGTGCAGGCTACCCTACCTGCAGGAGGTCATGGCCCGCCTGCTGCACCTGCACCAGTGCGCGACTGCCTCAGCATCCTCTGAGGCGCTGGCCCCCTTCAACTTCATCAAGGACAAGTACAGCCAGGACTGCTGGCTGCAGGCATCACTGCAAGACGTGCCGCCAGCTGCGTGCTTGACGGGCAGCCTGCACCTCCAGCCCGCTGCTATGCAGCCTCCTGCGCACGACATGCTGCTGCAAAGCAGCTGAACTGATAAGTGATAGGTTTGACTGGTCAAAACAACACTTGGGGCGGCAGATGTAGCAGAAACAGGGACAGCAAAACAGCTAGCAAGCTCAACACGGGCTAGCCAGGTAGAGCACGCGCTAGGAGAGTCAGGAACAGGGCAGACATGTGCAGGTGTGAAACACCAGTAGCTAGCTGCCATCCAGCGCATTGCATGCGCATGGAACAGGTGAATGTTGTGATCAACAGGACTATTTTGGCAGATGTCATTGGTTGAGCAGCTGAATTCAGTGCTGTTGCGCCAGGTGTGCATACGTGCTGGGGCGCCGGCTTGCGTGGCTGCTGGTTAGCTAGCTAGCTAGCTGCTTGATAGCATACCCACCCGGATGCGCCGCCTGATGTAACGCAGCTGCCGACAGTGGCACTGCAAGGCGCGCGCGATTTTGCTCCGCTGGTTCTGTTGCCTGGGTGCTGTTTCTTCTGCCAAATGGCCTCGGCTGCTGCTCACTCGTCTCTGCAGCATATGCATGAGTGGGCTAGCTAGGCTGTTTGTGAGGTGTTGCGTTATGTCCTTTGTGCAGAGCTGTTCCTGGTGTTTGACCTGTTCAGATGCGGATTGGGGCTGCACTGCTACACTGTGTGTCACGGCATGTGCCGGTGCACTTCTCAACATGATAGGCATCGCTGTAGCTTCAGGACCTGGGGTTGGCACGTTTGAATGACGGGATTTTGTTGGCGTGTCTGTGTCACTAACTTCTGTTGACATGTGCGTGCTGTGCTGTGGGGACCTTTCCATGACAACCGAGTGCATGTAGCCTGTGAGGCATGCGTGCATGCTGGGGGATGCGTGTGTTGCTTCCGCCACCTGTGTGGCAGCCAGGTACACATGTTTGGCCTCCGCTACTTCTTACAACACGTTGAGATGGCTGCAGCAATGCTTCCTGGTCGGGCAGCAATGCACGCAGTGCTACGTCATCAAAGAATGCATGTATGTGTTGATGCGGGGCAGTTGCTGTGATCAAAAGTAGACGCTGCCGTGCATCCTCTGTGTACGACTCTCGTGTATTCCTTCTTTCTCTGGGTCCCAGCGCTGGTTTGGACACTGTGCAGTGCATGCCGTGTATGTGTGGATGAGAGGGCTGCTGCTGTGCATAACGGCACATACATGAATACCCATACTCATCCATTGCTGCCATATGGCGAAGGGCTGCTGCTGTGCATAACGGCACATACATGAATACCCATACTCATCCATTGCTGCCATATGGCGAAGCTCCGGTGCTTTACTTACCATTACGTATATGTTGCTCTCGCGGCCCCACACTCCATGTGTGTGTGCCAGCTATTTTATTAACTATTTATCGGAGTGTGCCAGCCAGCCAAGCTGCTGGTGTGTTGCGTGCTGTTTGTGTGTGTGCATCGGGCTGTTTGGTGCTCAGGCTTGCTTGTAGTATTTGGTCAGCAGTTCGTTGCTGTTGCCTTGGCGCGCCAGGTTGCTTCCGTAGCTCTTGGCAGCCTTTGTTATAGTTGCTTCACTACAGTAGCTAGGCCGTGCTGCACTTGGCGCTTGGCCCTGTGCTGAAGATCTCAATAGGTAGGCCATTTGCTAACTGGCGTGCAGAGCTCGTGCAGTTGGAAACCCTCCTGAAGTACATAGGCCAGACAGCAGTAGTCGATGCACTGGGGTTGTGTGCGCGGCACTGGCTTGCAGCAGCTGCAGCACACTTCTCCTCGTGTCTTGTGGATAAGCGTGCATGTGCATCTCATGTTCTCTGCTGAGTTGCTGTAGGCATACTAGGCATCCAACTGCCGCATCACAGGCGTTGTTTCGAAGCAGAGCTGCCGTAGGCGGCTCCCTTGGTAGTAGTGAATGCTTTATCACTGGCAGAAGTGTTCTGCGTTGTTGTAGACCCATCTTTTGTTCAAGCTGGGTGCATGCTTTGCTTTTCCGAATGTGGCAAAAGCCGTCACGCATGCCAGGTGTACGTTCACAGGCATGCTTGACAGGGCTTGTTAGATGTCTATATTGGTCCTAGGGCGTGCAAACGATGGTGGCCTATCTATGTCGGCATCTTCATGCCACAGTTCAGTGTAGACCTTTCCCATCTACTACAGATATATCAGGTACCCTGTTAGGACCTTTGAACCTGCACGTTTTCTGGGCTGCCTGCAAGAGCTGCTAGAACCGCGGCTCTTGCTCAACATAAGGGCTGCTGTGTGGATAGTTTGTACGCCACAGGGCTAGTATCTTTTACGTCTCAGCCGCACCATATGCCAGGGGGTGGACTGTTAGGCAGTGTTGAGCATTGCTTTGTTTTCAGTCGCATACGCATGTTGCTGCCGTGTCGCAGGTCCTGCCGCTGTGTGCAGCATGTGGGGTGGCTGCATGTGTACTGCCCTGGGTTCAGCTTCGGGTCTTTTCTTCTTTAGCACCTTCAGTACTGTGGTTGCCATTCTTTCATGTTTGGTGGCCAGTTCAAATGCTCGACTTGGTCTGTCTATCGGGTGAGCTGGCGCCCATGCCGTGGTCGAGCAGCATCATCATACTTCAGTTGCAATTCGAGCCTTGTCATTCTTTTGGTTGATTGTTTTGCAGCATTTTTATGCTCTCGTTTGATTGTATGCAGGCGTGCGGTGTGGCGTGTAACCACCACTGTCATTGACGTCACGCTGGTCATAGCTGTCGTGTGGACCAGAAGAACTGTGCAACAGTTATATACGCGCTGATACCTACCAACCTGCCTCAGCTGTGGCCTCAATCGACGGTTATCTTTATCGCGCGTAGCAGAGCGGGAGTTCTCGCACTCAGCTTATCTTTGCCTGTCTGTAGTGGCCAACGCGGCGATTCCCTGATTGCCATAAGCAAACTGCACTTGCCATAAACGCCAACATGCTGCGGGCGCACGCGCCGAGCAAGGCTATGTCTGCAGGTGGTAGCAGCACTGCCTGCCATCATCGAATGCTGCTCAGCAGCAGGTCCATGTTTGCAAAGCCACCTGCGCGCAGCACCACCGCCCTCTCAGCGACTCGCAAGGTCAAAGTGCCAGCACCCCCTGACTTCCAGAAGCAGCAGCAGCCTGCCAACAACAACAGCAGCAGCCCAACCAAGCCTGACAGTGACCTCTCCAGCATTTTGTCCAATCCTCCTGCAGAGCTACAGGGCTGGCTAGAGCAGTATCAGGCCCCAGACGAAATGAGCATCTACGATGATGGCAGCTACTACTCTAGCAGGAAGGACCTGGCCCTTGCCTACTCCCCTCCTAAGTCTGACCTCCCAGGCCTTGCAGCAGCTCTGGGCTTGCTCACTTGCTGGGCCCTGGTGTTCCGGCACGGCATCTTTGAGTACGATATTGGTGCTCCTGCAAGCATTGGCCACATCCTGGACGGCCTGCTGACGTTTGCCAGCATGGAGTTCCTCAGCACGGGCCTTTTCATCACAACACGTGAGTGGTGATGTGCTGGCAGCTGCTGCTTGCACCTGCTGCTGGTTATCGCAGCCTGACGCAAATGCAGTGCATTGCTCATTTGAAATACAGGAATGAGGGGCGCGCAGCTGTAGTATGGCGGCGCTCGAGTGTAGCTGCTTCCTATCTTGCCTTTGGCGGTATCTTGATCCCAGCTGCGTGCAGTACAACCAACCGTTGCAGTGACTGTGACCGGCAGTCACCTTCAAGTCAGTGGTGTACCTGCTGTGTTCCTTACTGCTGCAGATGACTCCATGCACGGCGCCGTCACACCGAACAACAGGTGCGGGACGTATCCCTTCGCGTGCATTGTCACCTTTAGTGCAGCAAGGCTGCAGCAAGGAGCAGCTGCTCAGCCTGAGCCTGAGAACACTTGCACAGCTACTGCATGCATTCGCCACAGCATGCTGCGCAGTAAACGCACCAGATAGGCAGGCAGGCTTGCAAAGCTGCAGTAACTGCTCTGGCACCTACATCATTTGAGATCCCTGCCAGCTAGAAATGCAGTAGTTTTGCAATACCTTACTGAACTGACGTTCCTGCTGCTGCTGCTGTCCACCTTGCAGGTTCCTCAATGATGTGCTTGGCGCGCTCTGTGTCAGCCTTTACGCTTGGTTCGACTACAGGTGGGCATGGTGAAGACATGGATGCATAGTTCGACTCTGGACATGTTGCAAGAAAATATTACAGCCAAGTGACGCTGGGTGGGTATTGTGTCTACAGCAGTCATGTGTAGTGCATCTACAGCATTCCTGAGTCGTGAGCCATGGCTCTACCCATGCCAAAGACAACTGGTTGTTGGCCCAACGAGTCGTGTACTAGCATATGCACCCATCATTGAATGAGTTGATTTTGCTGGACATGCACCGTCTGGACCCTCAATGACTCTGCTGCTGCTGCTGCTGCTGCCGGCAGGCTGATGTGGAACAAGCACTGGGAGCACCACAACCAGTGCGGGGAGCCACACGCTGACCCAGACTTCCACAAGGGTGCGCGGCAACAGCAGCCGACTGTGCAGTTGTGCGTTATGCAACCAGGCCGGTGCAGGGCTCCTGTTGGCGGTTGCAGTCGCATTGGTGTTGCGGATCACTAGGTGTTGAGGATTGCTACGAGCAATGCCGAGGGTTTGCCAGTTTGTTTGAATGAATTCCTTTCATCTCCTGACAGGGCATGTTTGCGCTGCTGCTGCTGCTGCTGCTGCAATGTTTGTCTCTTGCAGGTGATCCCGACCTGCTGCCCTGGTTCACCCACTTCATGAAGGGCTACATCAGCATCCCGCAGTTTGTCAAGCTGCAGGCCACCGTCATCTTCCTCGGGGCCTTAGGCGCCCCCATCCAGGACATGCTGCTGTTCTGGGCTGGTGCTGGCCTTGTGTCTGCTGTGCGGCTGTTCTACTTTGGCACGTATCTGCCACACAAGCCGCGCAACGGGCCTGAGGAGGTCATGGCGTGGGCTAAGGCGCGCTCAGCCAAGGCGCCTACGGCGCTGAGCTTTCTGCGCTGCTACTGCTTTGACATGGTGAGGTTCCTGTGTAAATGAATCAAGGATTTGAAACAACAACAGTATGAATTCTACTCCAGCGTAGTTGAAGCCAGGTGCACGACTTGCTTCTTTATATATTGCCCAGCTTCCTGCGCTGCTACTGGTTTTGACATGGTGGGGCAGCTTGTAGTTAGCTTGCAGCTGCTGAAAAGATCCGAGATGAGTCAACCACTGCTGGATGGTCAAAACAGTGTGTTGTTTTACTGTCTGCAATGATCTGCTGTCTGTGATGACCTGTGGGGAATGGAGCTACGGCAGTCATGTAATTATGAGTGCTGACATTTCTGCACCCACCTGCTGCTTCCCCGCTGCTGTCGCAGCACTGGGAGCATCACCGCTGGCCGTTTGCGCCCTGGTGGGACCTGCCCCGCGCACGCGCCATCAGGTACAAAGCCATGGGCACGCTGGACGACTGAAGGCCGCCACCACCAGCCACGAACTGGGTTTCTCCAGTTTGTCAGTGTGTCAGTGTGATGATTACAGCATCTTCTGTCAGTGTGTCAGTGTGATGATTACAGCATCTTTTGTCGGCTCTGATATGCAGATGATGGGTGTTTTTGTTGATGTTTGGATGATGTGCTATGAACATTTCTGCTGGGCAGGCATCTCATGATGAGAGTGGTGAAGCAATCAATTCTAAAGGGTTCTGCTGTTGTCAGCAGGCTGGAAACCCACTTCTTTGTTCTTTTGGTTTGTTCTTTCTTCCTTCTGATATCGGCAGAACGTTGCAGTTATGAGGCAGCTGATGTGTTGTCACTAACGGCGGTGCTGCCGCCAATGCGCGTCTGTGAAAGGTGCGGCCGTTACGCGTACGCGGGTGTTGCATAATGCCAGATGCGGGAGGGGCGGGCGGTCATGTATGATCCACGTGCAAAAAGAAAGTGTTGATTATGAACCTGTGCTTGAATTCTTTTCTGTTGCAAGTTCGGAGGGTACTGCGGAGGTTGTGCAATAACAAGGCCTGTGGTGATATGGTAGCTCTGGGGTAGCCGCTACAATGAACGCTGAGATGGTGAATGCCGATTGAATACTGCCAGGTGGGCGATTGTAGTTGCTACAAGTTGACCAGAGTTGGGTGAATGGTGTCAATGTTGTGAAAGTGCTGCAAGCGCGCTGTGCGGCGACCGCACATGTGATTACAATAGGGCGAGACCCCGGGTACTGCAGTGTCACATGCATTTGCTTTTCACTGAAGCAGCAGTGTGGTATATCACAAGGATCTGTATCTGCCTGGATTGCTGCGTGCGTTGGTGCCACCAACGTCAAGTTGATGGTGTAGGCTGCAACCGTTCACGGTGGTTGTTTGGGTAATTCAGACAAGTGTATGATCAGGGTCTGCAGCAGGTGCTATGAGAATATGAAAGCGGCGTTGTAAAATTATGCTGTACCAACAACTATTGCAGAAGGTGCAGTAGGCGGTCAAACAGCCGTGGGATAGCAGCACTGCCAAACGGCACAGTTCGAAGTGTTCCCGTAGAACATGACTTCTGTACTTGTAGTTGTATGTGTGAGTTACATGACACCTGTATGTCAACATGACGTCAGCAGCAACACCGTGTGCTGAGCACTGCAGGCAGTTGAGCAGCAAAACATTGTGCCACACACTTGCGGTTCCCTCTGCATGCGTACAGTGTGCAGCAAGGTAGTGTAGCAACAGGGAATACACAACAGCAGCACAAAAAACATGACGGCTTTATCATACAGGCTGTCAACCTGCCGGCTGCTAGCAGTACGCAGAGCTATAGTGCATGCAGCAGCCAAAGATGCGGCAGCCAGATGTAGTTGCTGATCTGCATACTGCATGCGCATGCCACCTGAACTTCCGTAAGCCGGGAGGAGTCTGTTCATGCCATGCAAATGCCTATCACTGCATATGCAAACACGTACTCTCCTGGACATAAACCACGCAATGCTCTTTGCCAAACGGGGCCGGGTTTGGTGTCACCACATGCAATGCAAGAAATGCTGCATCATTAGCAACGTGCAAGCCAAGCATATGCCAAGCAGACTGTAAGCCATGCGCACCCTAGCCCACCACCATAATGGTTTATCACTAGTCAAAACGCTGTTACTGGTAGTAACAATGCATATACACACAAAACTGTCCTTGCAGTGGGACTGTGTCCTATTTTGCTAGGCGCTGCTCTCGCAGCAGCCGACAACACAAGCATGATTGAGCTTCCACCAAATCTTGCAACTGCATGTGCTCCGCAGCAGGCAGTGAGATGCAAATAGCATGTATGCATATGGCATGCTGACCACAGCAATGGGGTTGGGTTTGAGTGCACATAACCCCACACACTGCCCAACCTGAATGTTGTATGACATCTTGCATCCTGCATAATGCAGATCTACGCCAGTTTGCAGTAAAAAAATCAAGTCAGATCCAAGGTTCTAGCTGTCAACATGCACTGTTGCAGCATGCGATGGTGTACTAAACTCATGAGCTAAGCACAGTTGAGTGCTGAGCTCTGACACAATGCAGGATGAATAAAACAAAAACTCATCGCTGCAGCTGAAGGCTGCTGCGCTACTGCGTCACACTGCGCTCTGTAATCACATATCAGCCAATACGCCTCAAGGCAGTCAATCAACCACCTTGCATGGCCCACAACAATCTCCCTCTAGAGATCTCTAGTAATCATCTTGTGTGCACGGTACTCAACCAACAAACAATACAGTCAAACCTTAGCAGCAGTGCCAATGATCAGGCTCTTGCCACCTGCTGCACCCCTAGCACCCGTCTCAGGCCTCACACAGTACAGCGACGCCTCAAAAATGCACCTACTGGCTCCGATTTCGGCTGCCAGGTCTCCACCATACACATACCGCGCATAGAATGGACAGGTCGTCCTCACAGGCAGCGCAAGACCCATCAGCGATGGCACGCCTGCAGCCGCAACATCTAACCCTGCTGCTGCTACTGCTGCAGGTTCGGCTGTAGCAGGTGCAGCAGTTGCAGCAGCAGCCACATCCTCTGCTACAGACTCAGGCGTGATTGTGGAATTCGGCAGCAGATCGCAGGCCGGTGCGTCACCGGGGACGACGGTGTTTTGAAGGCTGAGGGACAGCCACTTTGCTGTCATGGGCCAGTTTGGAAGGCCGTCAGGTTTGAAGCACAGCATGGTGGCTTGGCCGCCAAGTGTTGTCGTCTTTTGGATGTTTGCGCAGGAGCCGGCAGTGAACATGAACTGGAAGCGTGCTGCGTTGGCAGCTGTGATGGTGCGGTTCTCTTGGAGGATTGTTACATCGGACCAGTTGTTGGGACGCGGGCTGGGACCTACAGTGACACAGCAGCAGCAGCAGCAGGGCAAGGGCAGTTTATGAGTAAGGAAGGAGTTGTCTGATACTGAGAAAGCAGCGTGCAAAGCAGGTGCAGCAAGCAAAATCTCCCTTTGCTGCTGCTCTCACGATGCATGTGAGTTTATGCCGAGCCAGGAAACGCATGTGTCAGTAACACCAATGCTAGGGGTATACAATGCTGCAGAGTGCAACAATCTCAACTGTGACGTGGTGGTGCGGCTAGCCATAACTGCCAGAAGCAGTGCACATGTTACGTGTGACATGTAGCGTGTCTGATGCTGGACTCTGGTGATGCAGCAGCCATTGTTGTTGTCTAGTTCATGTCGTAACACATCTCACCTGGACGACCCTGCCATTGCGAAGCAACACAGCATTGGCAGCAACATGGC